>VXBJ01003087.1:155073-167561 GCA_013400055.1 Nycticryphes semicollaris
CAAAATGGCTTGTTTGAAGTAATTTCCTCTTTTTGCTTGCAATTGTCTGCTCCTGTAGACATGCTCACAATACACATAAAGAGCAAGAAATTGTACCATTCAGGCTAGATGCTTTTGTCTGATTTTATTAGAGGAGTGGAAAAGATTTTAGCACTTATAAGTTCACCTGTTGTTGTAAGTGGATTTATTTATTTATTTTTCATTCATGCAGATAAAGATGCTCAGTCATGTTCCATTTACGTTGTCATTATGAAACTTTAAGCCAGTTTTCAATGTGTCTTGCTAAAAAGAGCAACCTGTCACAATTTGAATGTCACTCAACAGCTGTAAAAACTGCCAGATTACACAGGAAATTTCACCAGAGCGACTGAAGCAAAAATCTCTCTTCTTCAGTTCTTTTAATCCTGTTTAATTTTTTGTTTAGTTGTCATAATCAGGTAATACATCAAATGTTCATCAGTTCTGTTTAATATTAGTGTCAAAAGTCATCCAGAAGGAAAGACATGCTATTTTGTAGTGTCTCATCTGCACATCTCTGCAATATTTGGGAATAATATTTTTTTTCATTATTGCTTTCACATGTCATTGACTAAAATGTGGGGTAGAGGCCACTACTCAAGCTTGAAGTCACAGACTGACAGTCCAGTAAGCAGGTAAGGCAATTTCAAAGTTCCTGAGATAAGGCATCTTAGTAGCAACTTTTCCATCACAAGGGTTTACTAATAATATAGTGATTCAGTTAAATGGATTAATATAGATTTTTGTGTTTATTCTTTTTCTTCAATAAAGTCTCCTTTCTGGTAATTATTTTCAAAAAAACATTTACCTGACATATTCTTCAAAATGCAGACTCTGGTGGACTGTGGGTATACCATGGGTTTTACAGCATCACATGATCACCTCACACTAACTGCAGAAATGTTTTTAATTGTAATGCATTTTTGCTAAAGCATTTAGCAAAATTTATATAAATCTCATAATCTTATTGTTATAAATCTACTAATTACCTGAAGGAGGGCACTGGTGCCACAGTGACCATACAGACAAACAGAGCAGTGATGTTTGACAAGCTCTTCTGTATTGCTGCACGCAACACTTTAAAGGTTGCCAAGATCATAAGTATTTAACAATCGATACACTCAGAAATTACTTACCTTTGGCAGATCAATTTGACTTGATATTTCATTGCTTTCCTTGTTTCCAAAACAATTGTTGGAGTTTTCTATTTTTGTTTATTAACAGTAGGATCTTCTGTCTATGTACAATGGTAACATATTTGACCTTAGAATATTTCTCCTGATTACATTTCTCTCAGGCAGTCAAGCCTGAATGCTGTTGTTAAGACAAATGGGAAAGTGAAGTTAACTGATGTCTCAGCAGGGAAGTTTCCACCTGCTTCGTGGTGCTTTTTTAATTATGGATTGGCCCAGCTCACAGATCAGGATGATTGTCACCGGTTCTCTAACATGGTTACATGCACAATCACAGTCAAAGACTAGACAAACTATTGGCACAACACTAGTATTTGCTGTGCTTTTAAATAAAGAATTAAAATGAAGTCATTGAAAACTACAAATTCAACAGACTAATCTCTCTTGAAGTAGTAGTACGTTTTTGTTATTGAATGCAGAATATATTTAAGATTTATTTACTAGTTTAGAGATCATCAGTGAGGAGCATATTTTCCAATAATTTTGGGCACCTTGAACTCCCACATGACATTAACAGAAGATAAGGAGCCTCTCTCTTTGCAGATCATCTACAATCCAATTCTCACTAAGTGTTCATTAGACCCTTATTGTCACCTAATCTACAAATATTTTTATGCACTATTTAGCTTGTAAGCACAGTATGATTTCAGTTCCTTCACTAGATGACTCTAACCTTGTTGAAAAGGAGCATTACTGGAAGAAATCATTAAGGCATTGAATCTTGCCAGACGATGACAGCAGAGCACTGTAAGGAGAAATGACCTGGAAATGTTATCACATTAACGATCTTTTTTGCAATTTCTTCCATAGTGGCAAAGAATACACTTGTTCACTTGTTTGTAGGGATGTTTTCTGGATTTTTAAGATCCTTACACATTGGGGTTTGATACGCAGCTGATTTCTTAAATCATATTACCATGATTAAAAGAAATAATAGCCAAAATTACAACTAAAACTAGAGTTCAGGAAACTGCTTAAATATGTGTTTAACTTTAAACAAAAATCCTACTGATTTTGATCCAATCAATCTACAATCAATGCCTGAATGGCGTTGCAGTTCTTAATGAATCTCCAGGTGGAGTCTCACTAGAGTGGAGGGTAAAGAACCTCCCGCCACCTGCTGGCCACACTTCTTTCCATGCAGGCCAGGATATGGTTGGCTTTCTGGGCTGCAAGTGCACATTGCTGGGTCGTGTTGAGCTTCTCATCAACCAACATCCCCAAGTTCTTTCACCCAGGGTTTCTCACAATCCCTTCATCCTTCAGCCAGTATTGATACTGGGAGTTGCACGTACTCACTTACAGGACCTTGCACTTGGTCTTCTTGTACCTCATGAGGTTTGCACAGGCCCACTTCTCCAGCTTATCCAGGTCCCTCTGTATGGCATCCTGTTCCTCGAGCATGTCAACTGCACCACCCAGCTTGGCGTCATCTGCAAACTTGCTGAGGGTGCACTCAGCCCCACTGTCTGTGTCATTGATGAAGATACTAAACAGTACTGGTCCCAATATAATTTTGTGTCATATACCAGACCACATCATAGTCCAGATAGTCTACTTACCTATATATAAAGATTAAGCCTCACTTACTGTGAAAAAGATGGTAAAGCAGAAATTACCATCTATCCATTTCAGATAATTCATTTTTCCTGTACTTTTATCAGGTCACTTATATTTCTTAACACTATGTTTTGTAGGGTAAACAGTTGTAAAAATAGATATTTTTCCTCTTCCTAAAAAGGACTTTAATGCCTAAATGAGAAACTATAACATTAACAGGTCTACATCTGTACTTAGTCCAGTAATTTCATAACTCATGTTCTTTTGGAATTTTCTGTAGCATGCTTCCCAGTTATTGCTTTTCTCCAAAACTTATTCAGAAAATTCCTGATAATGTATTGGCATTTACCCATTTGCTGAGATGCCTCTTCCCCTACAAAATTTCCAACAAAAAATGTTTTATAAAGATGTCTAAATTTTGCACCATACAGAATACAGGTAGGTTTATCAAATGAAACTCTCTGCTTGCCTGCACATTTATTTATTCATCACTGGCACCGTCTTTGGATAATGACTATACTGGAACTACCCTTAGCCGGCATACTAGTTGGAAGGTATGGTGACACTCAGGAAGCCTACAGTAATATTCACCTTCAGAGCTACTTAGCATGCAGATTCCTCAATCTGGAGTACTTTGCCAAAGCAAGCTGCCAAGGAGTTGGAAAAAACAGGGCTTCCAGGCTGTTCAACCACCAGCAACCTGGTGTCTGCCTCAGAGATGAGGACTTCGCAGCCTCCTGAACTGCCATGCCAGCTGCATACTCTCTTTAGAGACAGCTGACATCTAAGGCAATTCAATTTACAGGAGCTGGTCTGGAAGTCAAGGCTCTTCCCGAGATATCAGACACCCAGCTTCCCAGAAAACTTCCAGGATTACCATAAAGCCAGGGATTCAGGGATTTTGCCTTTATGTGAAAAGGAGACCCAAGTTTCCTGTCTGTTCATGGAGACTCAAATATTGGGAAGCCTATCAAAATGTTTTTATTTCCTGAAGTGATTTTATCTTCTGAATTGTAGTTATTGGGACTTTCAGTCTCTCATGGGTTTGACCCAAGTTTGGAAATCCCCAAATTCTTCACAATACATAATTCCACCGCCAACACATTTCCCTCTTATTTCCTCTTCTTTCCCCTTTCGTATAGCTCTTTTTGGCTGCAGGCTGATAAACCTCTATTACAGCTTTTGTTTGCCATCACATCTTTTTCACCGTGTGGCACATCATCATCACTCTGTCTGGACCTACACCTATGCCCATCAAAGTGTCATTCTGATAGCTTAAATATTGTATGAAAAAAATATTAATTCTTTTCAATACAGAATTTCTAGAGCTGCTCTATCAAAACACAATTTTCTCTTGCAAAATACAATAAAACCCAGGGAGGGAGGGGAGGAGCAGAAACTAAAATGTTAAAGAAGGTCAAATATTAAAGTTACTTTTTAATCTGGAAGAAATGTTACACAGTGATCCTCTTTTCCGTTACAAGTTGCCTATATTGAAAATAGAGAAAGTACATCCCTAAGAAAAACACAAAGCTTGTAAGATACCAAAATGGTCATAGGCTGCCTCACACTTTTAACACTGATAAATATCTGTTGTGTTAATGAAGACCCAGATAAATAGCTAATGCATTTCCTCTTCATAAAAATGCATACCACCAACATCTACATTAGGCATCATATATTTTTTCCTTCCCTAATATGCATCTCTACAAATAAATAGTATTTCAGTAAAATATTGCCTTTTTTTCTTGTAGCAATATTACTGAAGATTGCTGTCCTGAGAATTTTATGCTACCTTTGGAAAGGTAAGATATAGAAAAATCACACTGTGAAAGCATATATATAATAGAGGTTTTCTTTGCATGATCTACACACTATTGTTTCTGAAGTGATAGAGATTTAAAATTATGTAATTTGAAGGAAATGTTTTCAAATAAAGCTGTTGGTATAGATAATGATAGATGAGAACTTTGAATCTGAGATGCAGACATCAATATTGATCCAGGTGTTTTTCCAACCTATTGCTGTTCTTGAAAACAATATAATATAAAGGTGCTGTTTACAGCATTCTTGGAACGGAGAAACTGGTGAGATTTTCGATGATTACATCACATTTTAGAAGCCTACTAGTCTCTTGTAAATATTTTTCTTTTATCTTTTTAAATTTAGTGCAGAGTTTAATCTCTAAATCGCCCCTTACAAGCTGTGGAAATGCTCCTTCCTCTAACTACTCCTAAATTATTTTTGTAAAGAATGTATTTATATGTAGAGCTCTCTTCTCTGCTTTTTTCCATGCAATATGGTTGTGCGTTTTATTATTGAACCAGCCATGGTGCTAAGTGGAACATTTGACACTTGGATATCATAGGGAGAGGTTCTGAATAGGACAAGGGATATAAAATGGTTAAGTACATACATTCCGTGACTACTCATCAAAAAGCACTCAAAGCACTCTTTACAGAAATTTGGATTTCTGTGTTAAAGCACCAACAAACCTCCCTCACCCCAAGATGCTATTATAAGTATTGTGTACCACCGAAAGGAAGTCAAGCAGAAAGCCAGGAGGCCTGCAGGGATGAACAAAGAACTCCTGGACACATTCAGAAGCAAAAATGAGGACTACAGAAGGTGGAAGCAAGGATACATAGACTGGGAGGATCTAGCTGGGACATAGGCATTCACTCCCATGTGAGCCATGCCCAGGGGGTAGCCGGGGGCTGGCAGTGGAACTAGAGCAGAAAGGGGAGGACAGGAAATTGGTGGTGGCATAAGGCTGGGGGACGTTCTGGGATGCAGTCGGTGAGCAGTCCGTATTGTAATCGTGTTTATGTACTCCTCTACCCATGTTACTAATACTGTCTTCTTGTTCCCTTTGTTGTTCTGTCAAACTGCCTTTGTCCCAACACACGAGTTTTGCCCTTTTCTTCCAAGTCTCCCTTCATGGCTTGGGATTTGAGCGGGGGTGGGCTTGAGAGTGCGCAGCTGCCATGTGTTTCTTTGTTGTCATCTGAGGCTAAACCACAACACACTTGGAAAATAAGGAGGTGATTGGTGACAGCCAGCATGGCTTCACTAAGGGCCTGATAAATTTGGTGACCTTCTATGACAAGGTTACAGCGTTGATGTTTCATCATTCATAGATTAAAATTTTAGTGGATATCGAAATGAATGTACTTTAAAGTTTGCAGACTTGTGATTCACACATTATTGAAGTTGTGTGCTTTCTGATCCTGCCACATGCTCAATGTCTGCCAAGTCTGCTCTCATCTAAAATAGGTTTTTATCAAACTTTCATTATCTCAATACCTAATACATACTAACTCCACAACTGCATGTTTGGGGCTCTGCATCCAAACAAAAAAGTTGTGTTCATAACAATGCATTTTATTTGTTATNGAAATTTGGATTTCTGTGTTAAAGCACCAACAAACCTCCCTCACCCCAAGATGCTATTATAAGTATTGTGTACCACCGAAAGGAAGTCAAGCAGAAAGCCAGGAGGCCTGCAGGGATGAACAAAGAACTCCTGGACACATTCAGAAGCAAAAATGAGGACTACAGAAGGTGGAAGCAAGGATACATAGACTGGGAGGATCTAGCTGGGACATAGGCATTCACTCCCATGTGAGCCATGCCCAGGGGGTAGCCGGGGGCTGGCAGTGGAACTAGAGCAGAAAGGGGAGGACAGGAAATTGGTGGTGGCATAAGGCTGGGGGACGTTCTGGGATGCAGTCGGTGAGCAGTCCGTATTGTAATCGTGTTTATGTACTCCTCTACCCATGTTACTAATACTGTCTTCTTGTTCCCTTTGTTGTTCTGTCAAACTGCCTTTGTCCCAACACACGAGTTTTGCCCTTTTCTTCCAAGTCTCCCTTCATGGCTTGGGATTTGAGCGGGGGTGGGCTTGAGAGTGCGCAGCTGCCATGTGTTTCTTTGTTGTCNNTTGTTGTCATCTGAGGCTAAACCACAACACACTTGGAAAATAAGGAGGTGATTGGTGACAGCCAGCATGGCTTCACTAAGGGCCTGATAAATTTGGTGACCTTCTATGACAAGGTTACAGCGTTGATGTTTCATCATTCATAGATTAAAATTTTAGTGGATATCGAAATGAATGTACTTTAAAGTTTGCAGACTTGTGATTCACACATTATTGAAGTTGTGTGCTTTCTGATCCTGCCACATGCTCAATGTCTGCCAAGTCTGCTCTCATCTAAAATAGGTTTTTATCAAACTTTCATTATCTCAATACCTAATACATACTAACTCCACAACTGCATGTTTGGGGCTCTGCATCCAAACAAAAAAGTTGTGTTCATAACAATGCATTTTATTTGTTATTTGAATTCATAAGTATCTGATTTTCCATAACAATTCTTTGGTTTCTTTGAAGTATAAATAACATTTATATGATTAGAAATATTGACGTCTAAATAACTTTTATATGACTAGAACAACATACTGTCAGCAAATCCAAGTAAACCTTAGAGATGATCATAAGGGTCTCCCCACCATCCTTCATGTATGGCCTAGAACTAACCAGGGACCTTAAACGTACAATGTAACAATCTACATTGTTTTCCCAAGAAGAACAACCCCACTGTCTATGTATTCTCACCATTTTCCAAAGTCTTCTTTGGATATGAAGCAAGACCTAAAAAAGGACCATTTTAGGAAAAAAAGCCTTCTGTTGTGTGTGCAAGCACAATTTCATTGACGCTCCAACATCTAGAAATTATGCTATATAGACTTGAATGCTCCACACCAATGTTCCTATATTACAGCTGTCTGATACAGATATTCAAATTCTGCTGGATTTGTACATGCTTGTGAGTAATACTGAGATGGAAACTGCTCTATAAATTGTGTTTTGATAAACGTCCATTCAAGTTACTCTGTTTTGCATTTACAGCATTCCATTCTTCCAGTTACTGTGTTAAGTATGTTCTTGTTGACTTTCCTTATGCAGATTCATGGAAAAAATGCCAAAAGAGGCTTCCAATTGCAATCAGAGGATAATTACTGTTACAATCATGATCATCAGTTGTCATTATTTTGTTGTTCGGAAAACAAGCATTGTTGATTACTGTGCAGGAAAGCCAAACACACTAGGTGGCCCAATAAAGCAGTAATGAAATAATTAGTTGAATAGTAGACTAAATAGATTTACTTTAATCCTTCAAAAAATAATCCTATATTTTATTCTGGATTTGGCTAAACAGAAAAAGAAAAGAAAAAGAAAAAGAAAAAGAAAAAGAAAAAGAAAAAGAAAAAGAAAAAGAAAAAGAAAAAGAAAAAGAAAAAGAAAGAGAAAGAGAAAGAGAAAAAGAAAAAGAAAAAGAAAAAGAAAAAGAAAAAGAAAAAGAAAAAGAAAAAGAAAAAGAAAAAGAAAAAGAAAAAGAAAAAGAAAAAGAAAAAAAAACCCCACTCAGCGGTTACTTGTATCAGTGTGTAAAAGTGAAAAAAGAACAGTGAGATCACAAAGGCTGAGTAAGTGGCAGTGCAATTTCTGCTAACATCTCTTCAGTGCTAAGAAATTTACAGAAAACAGTAATATAAAATGCTAACAGAAAGGAGATCTTACATAGCTCTTTTACATATAATTGATGTTATGAAAAATATAAAAAAAAAATTACAAAGTTGACAGCAAGACATTAAACACCAAAAAGCAAAATAGCTTAAATCTCCAACATCAATAGACTGATTAGTTACTATTTCTGTAAAAGTGGGAAGAGTAAAATCTGAAACCAACTTATCTTTCAGTCTTAGAAAACTGGTAAGTTAAAAAAAAATATTATAAGATTGCTGTATATTGGGCAGCATAAATCACTAACTTGTGATTTATGCTTTCTTTAGCCTCATGAGTCCTTTAGAACAATTAAAATCCTTACAGGAGTGTTTAGGTTACATCTTTCTATTTTACTGTAAAAGGCACCTTCACTGATTCTTGATCTTATGAATGTATCTCTAAATTTTACCTGTTTTAAGCTTAAACCACAATTTCTAAAGCAGCTATAACACAGATACCAAAGACTGATTTTCTCCAAACCAGATATGCTAAGTCTATATATTTAGGTCTTGCCATGACTAGACACAATATTCAACCTTCCTGCTGGAGGGAAAAGGTATCTTCTAACAGCTAGTCTATTTTCATTGTAACTGTGTTTTATGAGATCAGTCATCATTACAGTACCTAAATGTCAACTCAGTATCAGAAATTTCTTTCTTATGAGCCTTAAGTCCAAAACTGCATACCTCTAAAGAGATACAGATACATATGTATCTATACATGGACAAATATATATATATATATATTTGATATGTGTGTGTGATAGGATTGCTTCCATTTGCTTTTTTATGTGTTTGGGGTGGGTTTTTTTCATTTTCATAGGGTATTCTATCAGTACTGTGCTATGTTCAGTGGTCTCTTTAATGATTCATTTAAAGTTGAGCAGATTTTCTACTTGAAACTTCTGGACAGTAGAGGGGTTGCCACATTCTTAGTTTCTCATAGTATTCTGTTCAAACTATTCCTTCTCTTAGCAAAGTTAGAAGTCTTCATTGTAGGTATCACAAGCTTAGATAAACACTTCAATACTAGTTAAATAATATTTAACTATAGCTGACAGATATACTGGAAATGAACCAGTCCTGCAAGAAGCCAAAACAAAACTCATCAGTCTTGATTCAACAGAAAAATATTCCCTAAAATAACTGAGTTTGAATTGCCGCCTAACTAACTCAGTTAATTTTCTCTCTGTGCATGTGTTATTTTGTGGTGTATTGTGTTTTATGGGGTTGGTTGGTTGCTTGTTTGTTTGGAGGTTTTTGTTAGTAATTGGTTTTTTTCATATTTCTATACTTATTTAGCAGTAGTACTTTAAAGATTACTTTTCCTGGTTGCTCTAGGATCAGAGTGAGAAGAACATAAAGGGAAAAAATAAGATTATTAATTTTATGACAAGGCAGAGGTGAAAAAAAGGAAATTCAGAATAAGTAAAATATTCAATCTTTCATTAAGTGTTAATTCAAATACACAAAAAAGTTGTCAATCTGACAGTATATATTTTGTTAATGGATTTTGAAATGCTGTCACTGTTGGATAGCTACTGTTATGGATCATTTCATCAGTATGTCAGCTTCTGATAGGCTAGTGTAACATCTATGCCTTGACCTTTTTACAGTATTAGACACAACAGGTTCTCATAGATCTTCTTTTAAGTTTCCATTCTTTGGCTTTTGTGGATTATTACCTTCCATTCCCTTATCACCCGAGAACCATTCCTCTGTCCTTTCTGAGTTCATTTTTCTGATTCTCAGATGTTTTAATTTTGTTGGGATTTCTTTCTGCTATATATGTCATCCTTGCTTGAATGTCTTGCTGATTTGCCAAGTCATCATCTTCTGGTAATTACACTTTAATTTTCATTAGTTAGTAATAGCCAGTGACAGATATCTAAATACCACCTGCCCCTGCTCATGTGGTAGCACCCAGTTGGTGACCTACGTATGTGTAACTTATTATACAAGTGCATACCAAGACTGCCAACGGAGGGCTATCAGAGTTTCATTCGAGTGCTAACTCAACAAGCTACTCAAAACTACTCAAAAAAAGTTCACTCAAAAAGTGAAGCTTTCCAGCAAATTCCCTAATGCATTTTTCATTCTTATACTGCAATGACTTATTTATTTAGAACATGTGTCCTTCAGGATTTGCATGTCAGCACACTTTCTTAAGAAAGCTTTAGTTATGCCAAGGAATGCACTGGACCTCATCAGCAAAACACTTTCAGGAAAAAGGAAACTACTCAAAACTACTCAAAAGCCTATGTCCAGGAGCTGTGGTTGAACACGTGGTTCCAGGAAGAACCAAGCAAACAAAAATACTTCATTTGCCCACAGACCTTAGATTGTAAAAATTCAAGTCAGAAAAATGTTTCTGAAGACCAGTATTCCCACATTCAGCAGAAACCCTTAAATTTTTCTCTTGTTTCTCAACTTACATTTTATAGACTTTGATGACAAAGCAGACACAAAGTAAGTGAGTGAAGTTTCATTGATGTGACTAAATACCAAATTTTCATCTGAAATTGATGAGGTTTAACTGAGCTGTAAACACACAAGGGCCGACCCTACCTACTTTATTTAGAAAGTATTAAATACTGACCAAGGACATTTAATCATACAGAGATAAAAATTTACATTAGCAGGTGTCTTTTTTTAATTTGAATCTTTACAATATAGCATTACTTATTAAGCAACTAAATCAGTGTAAAGATGGGGGAAGTCTCTCCTTTCAGCCTACTGTGAGACCATGGCATTCACTTTGCATTTTAATGGCTAATTTGCAGCCATTCTCCTTATATCCTCCTTTTGACTCCAGAAAAATTACACTGCTAATTTTGTTTTACGAAGGTCAAGCTACTCCTGCAATCTGATTCTCAAGCATGCTGTTATTTTCAGTGGTTGATAAAATCTAGGGACCCAATTAGCAACACCATAAAATTCTAAAGGTGGTGGCAACAAAAGCAATGAGTGTGCTGGAAGATTCAGGAGGAGGAGTACTTGTGTGTGTTTAGGGACTTTTTAGAGAAGACGAGGAAAGAGAGAGAGAAAAAGAGAAAGAGAAAGAGAAAGAGAAAGAGAAAGAGAAAGAGAAAGAGAAAGAGAAAGAGAAAGAGAAAGAGAAAGAGAAAGAGAAAGAGAGAGAGAGAGAGAAAGAGAGAGAGAAAGAGAAAGAGAAAGAGAAAGAGAAAGAGAAAGAGAAAGAGAAAGAGAAAGAGAAAGAGAACTAGAGCACAAGAGAGCAAGAGCAAAAGGGAACAACAGAGTAAGAGTAGTGAAAAAGATGAAACTTGAGCCTGCAGTTTTGCTTAAAGGAATCACAAAATAGAGACACAAATGGCACACATGGAGGTGATAGATGCAATGCATTGGGAAACACCACAGAACAACAGAGCAAGTAATAATTATCACATCTCAAGCATATGTATTCATATCCATTTTTCAAATCTCTTTTTTTCCTTCTTTAATGGCAGTATCACTGTGTTTAATACTGTTACTGGATTCTCAAAAGACAGGCAATAAATAAGCAGACACAATTTTACAGAAGTACTTTCCAGTTGCTCTCCACACTGCGTATTTTGATGTACACTTGCATAATTCCTTGACAACATAACAAATGAGACAGCTGTATAAAATAATATACAAGTCATAATATACAGCTAGTATGCTCTGATGAGAAGTCATGTTCTAAAATAAGCTAGAGATTAGATTTTACAGAAAGTGGTTTGCACTTAAATACACGTTAGAAAAATGGGAGATATAATAATTTATTAATAAATTATTACTACATTATTTATAATGTATTAGAAAATAAGCTAGTTTTTATTTTTTAATACAATAGCTATGTTCCAAGTACATTCCTATAGTTTTTANAACATTTTAAAATCCTGATTTTAAAAGACTCTGAATTCTTATTTCCTTACCATTTGCTCTCAGCCACCAGAAGACAGGGTTTTATGGGACGACCAACTCAGAGCTAAAGATGTAAAGCAAGAAGACTTTTATTGACTTGTCACCTGCATTTCACCATACACTGATTGTTCTTTGAATGGGAAATGAAGAATTATAATTCATACAAACCTGGATATTTATATTGTCCACATTAACTCATTCTGGAAGGAAAGTAAAAATGAAGAGAGCAATGCTATCTTA
>VXBJ01003087.1:169256-212298 GCA_013400055.1 Nycticryphes semicollaris
ATTCTCAATGTCACCTGCCAGAACTGTTCATTCAGTCACCTGAAAAATACTTTGGGAAATCAGCAATAGCCATTACAATATAACCTTATAGCCCTAGTCTAGTGTTCCTATTAGTTAGATGAAAAAGGGAAAGTAAATTAAGGAATTTGGAACTAAGATAAAAAAAAATATTCTTCTAAAATCTACCAAGTGAAAATTATTTGGAGCAGTAACTGTTAGTTGGATGAATGCTAGATCTACTTTTAAAAATCTGAGTTTAGTTTTGCTGAATGTTTGGTGACATAATTAAACTCTGTTCAACCTGGCTCATCATTTGACCCCCTCAGCCTTTCTTTTCAGATATTTTCACGTTCCAGATCACAGGGCTGTTTCACAGGTCAAATTATGATTTGATAACATCATTGATTTCTGTCTCAGTTTTGTAATTGATATTAAGGACCAGATCCCAAGCTGCAGCAAATGGGCGTAGTTCAAATGAGTTCATTGAAGCTGAGCTAACCACAGTGGTGCCAGACCTGTTTGGGTTCAGTATAGAATCTTTCTTCTTTTACTCATCTTCCTCTGACCACAGAACATCTAAAACTGTCTGATGATTGATAACAAGCTGACCGTGTGGCTTTCTCACGATACATTCAGATTATTTACTTGTACCCTATCAGCACAAATCATCTGTCCACTTACCTTGAACAGGTGTATGGAACTAAATTATATTACAAGTTGTGAAACAGGATACCTCCCATGCTATTCTGACCAATATTAATTACATTGTATTTTATTAATTATCTTCATCTTGCAGGACATTTTACAGCAGATCATTCGAGCCTGGATTTCATTCTTTCAAAAAAGCGAGCTGAACAGTGTGACTTAGAAGACAACAACTTCATCATGATTTCAACACTCACGCTTTCCCTTATTCTCACACCTTTCCTACACACACATATTTGTACCACGAGGAACCAAATGCATACTAAAAAGCTTCATGCAACAATATGGAAAGAAAACCAAGTATTTGTTGCTTAGCACCAAAAATTTTGAGGAGGATCTAAAAAAGCAGAACTTGGGAAAAGTACTGCAGAAAATTATCTATGAATATGAAGTTAAATTTTTAAGCTTATTAACTTTTGGCAGATATTTGGATAGGTATTTCTTCAATATTTAAGCAGTATCATACATTGCTCTGATATTCCCATGAGAAGTAGTATGTTTAAATAAGGTGATAAATATGTTACTTATTTATTATAGCCTTGACAGAAGAGAAGAGGTTTTGGGTTACAAATGTGTTCTCTTACCCTTTTGAGTCTACAAAATAAAGTGCAAAATGTGGGGTTTGCAAGTAAAGCATGGTTGTTATGCTTTGAATATTTTTTTTAGCATATTTTCATTTTTTCTACTGTAAAATACTTTCCCCATTCAGCAAATATCTAGTTTATCCTGGTTTTTATTTGAATTGGATTCTTGTTTTTTTATGTGTGTCTTGTAACTGCTGCAGTAAAAAGATAGTAATAGGATGTTGCAAGATTTTTTTCCGAGTCTGAAGCTCAGATATTTGTAACAGTGAAGAAACAGATATTATTTTGTGATAGTTTTCTATACAGAGCAAAACCTACAAATCTGATTTATTATTCACCTCTGCTATAACACTTTCTTCTCTAGAAGCTGATTTATATTGTTCTTCCCTATAACTGTGTTGACAAATTACCACTTATAGCTTATTTCCACACACACATTTCACACACATTCTTATTGTACATTGTACCAAATTGCTTGAAAGAATCACAAAAAGTTAACCCTGTAAAAACCTAAATTCCATTCTATGAAGCTTGGACACTATCCTCTATAACATGAAAAATTGCTTAAAAGCACTTTGGTGTCACATTATAAATAAGTTAAATAATGCCTATCTGGCTTATCTGTGCTGATTGCTTCACAAAAAAACAATTCTAAGTATTGTGAATGCCATTAAAGTGCATTAAAAGTATAATTTAATGATAAAACTATGTTTTTTACATTTTTAATCATAGACATTCATAGACAGTGCAGTTAGTGTAGTCAAATAAATTTAATAAAATGTGCTTCAACATTTTATTACAGAAATTAATTGTGGAGTAGATGAGGAAAGGAAACAAATATAAGAAAAAAATCTTTAAAGAGACAAAGCCCCAGCATCAAGTATAGGTGAAATTCTCACAAATGCTGACCATGTTGTCCCTGAAATGTCTTAGATCTGAATACTGATGCCTGCATTGCAGCTCTGCACATGACAAACTTTGTATATACCAAGTGTGAGGTCATGTTTTCAAAATTAATCAAAGCACAGACTCAAAAGAAGCAGTGTGGGCTTTGTTGTTGCTTATATTGACATTAATCTATCCCAGGAAAATCACAAGAACATTTTGATTGCTCTCTGTTCAAGTGCTGAAGTAGCAGAAACATTTAGAAAGTTTACCTAAGATGACATTACATGACTGGAAAAACTTGAAGAAGACAGAAATCCAGACACTGCATTTATTTAAGGGACCCTGTAATCAGATCCACAAGAAGTTGCTTGATGAGGCATGAACACTTGACACAGAAAAAAGGAAAAAATTTGAAATATCAGATACTATGAGCACGCATTAAAAAAACATGAATAGGCATTTGTCACAGTGTCTGAAACCCTACCTGAGGTCCTGAGAGACTATATCAATGTCTTCAACACAGCCACAGTCTTCAGAAAAAGCCTTTCACCAAATCACCCAGAATCATAGAACTATATGGACTTAGGAGGGACCTCTGGAGGTCATCTAGTCTAAATCCCCTGCTGAGTTTTTAGATATCATGATAACATATGGACTTTCTGCATCTGACTTATTCCAAGCCCAAGACTAATACAATGGCAGTTCAGGACAAGTTTTCCCTCGCCTTACTTTAGCCATCAAGCAGTTAGTGGCTATAATCTAAATTGAATCATCTACCCTCCATCTCACCTCTCAGATTTCTGCCTTCAGGTGGAATGAAATTACTCCTGGAGATGACTCTTTTTTTTCTAGCGTCTGCAGCAAGACAACTAGCTTATGCTAGAAGGCCCAACTTTGAAACAGCTAATTTTCACCCTCAGAAGGAATAAGATGCACGTTTGCCTTGCGAACAACATAATAACATAACAGATGTTACTGTTTCATATGAGTTGTCATGTGAAGAACCCTAATGACTGAAATGACCACTTTCCCCCAGTGAGATGTAATGCAAGATACTAGTAATGCCCTTCCCTGTACATGGCTTTACTAACATTTTTCACTGATAAACATAAAGTAGGACTCAGTTGAAGGACAGACAGGTAAATCACTATCCATTTCCCATTCAGTCTGTGACTTCTCCATGAAAATCACCTGTAAAAAGGCTCACTAATGCCAGTTGCAGAGATGATCTCTACCGATAACTGTCTGTCCACAGAAAAATCGCATCATTTAGTTGTACTGGGTGTCCATGGTGAGGTGCCAGCAGCAGGTGACTGCTGGTCACGCCTCTGTGAGGAGTGACTGGGGCTGCCCTGAGGCAGACACAGCCAGTTCTAGTCAGCTCCAACCCACCCACTGCAGGGCGCAGCTGAGCCCCACAGCCAAAGTGGTAGCAGTTCTGGGACAGTGTATTTTTTGAAAAGCATAACAGTGCTGCAGAGCAGAGTGTGATAGAGATGAGTAAGAAAAATAAAGGTATGAGAAGCAGCCGTGCAGATACCAAGGTTGGTGAAGAAGGAGGAGGAGGAGGGTGCTCCAGGCACTGGAGCAGAGATTCCCCTGCAGCCCATGGATGAGACCATGGTGAAGCAGGTTATGTACCTCAGTATGAAAGAGTACACAGGAGCAGACATCCACACTGCACCTGTGGAGGACCCAATGCTGGAGAAGGTGGAGATATCCTGAAGGAAGCTACAGCCTGTGGGGAGCTCATGCAGGTGCAGGATTCTGGCATGACCTGTGGCTTGTGGAGAAGAGCCTACAAGGAAACAAATTTTCTAGCAGGAAGTGCAGGCCATGGGGAATCCAGGTTGGAGCAGTCTGTTTCTGAAGGACTGCACCTTGTGGAAAGGACCCATGCTGGAGCAATTCATGAAGAACTGCAGCCTGTGGGAAGGGCCCATTTTGGAGCAGTTCATGAAGGACTGTAGTCCATACGAGGGACCCTACACTTGAGCAGAGGAAAAGAGTGAAGAGGAAAGAGTGTCAGAGAGGAGCTGTTATGGACTGACTGCAACTCCCATACCCCATTCCCCCTGCACTGCTTGGGGGAATGAGATGGAGGAGTCAGAAATGAAGGATGGAAGTTGAGCCTGGGAAGAAGAGTGGAGAAGGAGGGCAAGATATTTCAAGTTTTGTCTTTATTTCTCACCGTCCTACTCTATTGTTAATTGGCAATAAAGTAAAGTAATTTTCCCAAATTCAACTCTGTTTTACTCAATGGTAGTGGTAAGTGATCTCCCTGTCCTTATCTTGACCCACGTGTTTTTCCACCCTTTTTCTCCCCCTGTCCTATTAAGCAGGTGGAGTGAGAGAGAGTGGCTGGGTGAGGAGTATGGCAGCCAGCCAAGGTCAATCCACCACATTAGGTCACTGATAACTATTAGATGGTAATAAGCTAGAAACACTAATGACCTATGACAGATTTTAACAAATGACATAGCTTTGTGTTATCCATTCCCTTGAGAATATAGAGTGTGAATCACTGTAACAAAAGCCAATACAATTACAGCAAAGGCTGTCTGGCGTTTTGCCTAGTATAAAGAGTTATTCAAAAGCCTTTCTGGCCTTTGCTGGACATCACTTTGAAACTGTAAAGCTAGGAAATTGTCAGTTTGAGAAAATTCATCTGTCATTGCCCTGAGAAAACCAGTGAGCTTGAATTTTTACCTAAATCANTGCTATGCTGACAACACAACACAACCAAAAGTTAATTGCCTCATATATCACTGCCTCATATCATACATACTCTCAATAAAGGCTCTGAAGATTCCAAATCAGAAACCATTCTTTTCTCATAAACTATAGGTACAATCAATGACTTCTTCCATGTAAAAGAACTGCATTTAGCAGATGTTCTATGCTCATCTCTTTTATTCCTAGGATGCACCAATCCTTATTTTCTAACAATCCAAGATGATACTACAGAAAGGAGGTCTAAAAAAGTCTGTCTGAAGAGCAGCTCCTCATACATTGGCCACTATCATCTGGAGCCCTTGCTAACAAAAAGATACATCCAAATTCCATGTATAAAAAAAGGCCCTTATTAGAAAAAGCTTTTGTCCTGCCACTAGAGATGACAACATGATCTGGATTGGAATCTGCTAATGTACTGTTCTAATCAGAGTTACTCAGCAACAAGACAATGACAGTGAGATCCAAGAAAAGTGTGCAAGATCCTTCCAGTATTAACTCAATGTGACCCTTGGCTGAGAAGCCCTGTGAAAACATGGTCTGCTAATTTTTTTCTGTAAATATGAATGCATGCACTGTTTCAGAGGAGATCTAAGCAAGATCTTGTGTTTTCTGCCAGTAATGTGCTATATGTGCTACCTATCTTCAAGCAGTAACTACCTTTCTATATTAAAGTAAACCAGGCACAGGCAGAGTTCTGTCAGCACTTTCCTTTCTTGGGTTGTTTCCTGACTGAATGGAGTTTAAAAAGAAAAAAAGAAAGACCTTTTTTATAATTTTGAGTTTGCTCATATCCTCAGATATTGCAGTACTATGGTGATAGCGTGATACTTAAGAGTTGTTCAGTTAGAACACTATGGCAAGTCCAATGACAGAGAATCATTTATGCAACACTTAATTGGTCTTAAATTTATATTCAGGCTGGGAGCACAAATGAAAGCTCTATTACTCTCGTTCTTTTTGTACTGCTAGTCCTGTGTAATTACACTGTCTTTAGATTACAACCTAAATTAACCTCTGCAGATCCCAGGGTGGCAGACACTCGACTAACGTCTCTGAATAGCAAAAGGGAATCTCGCAACTTGGGCTTAAGAGCTCAAGGCAGGGAAAGTTAACTAAGGAATCTTGATGTGGATAACACTTATCCATGGAAAGAAGGGTCTGTAGACTTTAAGGAGATAAACAAGCTAGTACTCTATTGTGATCATTCTATAAATAATAAAAGTTTAATACTCAAAGAATTAGGGAGTCACAAAAAGGTAAAGTGGTGTGTTTGCCAAGTCACACAATAGGTTTGAAAAATAGCCTGGAGAAGAACCAAATTTCCTAACATTCATTTCTGTGCTTCCTTAAGATAAAATTGTAAACTCCACTTTGCCAAGCAACCTACCAGGCATTACAGATAACAGAGTTTGATAAACTAGTTCCCAAAGATCAGTAGTTTGTTTTGCCTTTGAAAGTCTCCAGTGACAGCCATGGAATATTTACCTAATACCTTTCACACAAATACAGAAACACAGTCTGAAAATACACACACACCCTGTCTGCCACAGAGAGGAAAAAATGGCAGCCAGAATCCCAGCCTTTTCCTGTCAAGTGCTGCTGATGTCATTTCTCACCCAAACAAACACGAATGTTATTTTTCTCCTTTTTTGTTAATACAAGTAAATTGAAATTACTATTATTCAAGAATTAAAGTACGGACACAACTTCTTATTGACCAGTAAAAAAAAAAAAAAGGAACTAACAGATTTATACAACACGGATAGTTCCTTTGCATTACTTTAATAAAGCACTGTTTATTAAGATCAAATATGGCAAGGTAGCAAGATTATAATCCCTGGAATAATTTAGAATAAAGTGTCAAATATTGTAGCTATCTAAAACTGTGTCTCTCTGGCATCCATTCTATACTGATCTAATTACTGTCTTTTGCTGTTCAGCCTTTCTTTCTTGCTGTGCACTCCCACCATCTCCCTGTACTCCACCTATCACACAATAGACATTGATCTGAGAAGTTGTAATAAAAATGTTAACAGAACCAAAAAGAGTAGGATTACAATTATTTTAAAACTTTCTTCAAAAAGGATCCAGCTGGCAGCAAAGCACGCGCAAGAGAAGAAGCAGATACAAGGTAAGGTGCAGATGCAAAGCTGTAGGCACAAAACCCCACACCGAGATCAACCATGCAAATGCAGCCTAAGAGTAGGGAGATTATCAAACACATCTGGAATGTGACATCATTGTTACCTCTATTTGATTGGAAATCTTTATGAACCACAGAGGGACCATAATTGTGTAGTGACGTCCATATCATTACTTTTCATACATTAATGGCACAATTTTTTATTTGGGAACATAGACTAGTGAAAGGGTGGTCATGTTCCAGGAGATGTTTTTTTTTTAAAAAAGGTTTGGTTTAGCAGTGTAGCAAGTGACAATTTCCTACGAACATTTAAGTGTGTAATTTTTTCCTTAAGATAGAAAGTTTACAAAAAAAGATTATTGCAGAGAATTATGATGTTCAGTCAAACTTCATTTGATCTATGAAGCTGTACTGAGCTTACACTTCTACAGCCCAATCTTTCAATTTGCAATATCAATCTTTTACTCTATTCAGCTGAGTACATCATATAACATTTTCTCTCAAAAAACTGCAGGAACAAACTTTACAGCAGTATATATTCCTCTTCGTAGGGTACCCTTTTGTGTAAACTTTTGACCTCATTAAGAAAATCCAGCTACTTCAATAATCACATTACATGCAGCAGTGCTGTAGCACCCTCTCACCATTCTTTAAGACCAATGCATAATTATCTTCATCAAGGTATGGCTCGAAGCTATAGCCTGCCAAGTAACAGTAGCCTGAGCAGCTGTTAAATACCTTCTAGGAGCCCTATCCAAATCATTGGCACAGAAGAACCAAAGTGGAAGCCAGGAACAAATTGTAGCAAATCCACTCCCCTCAATAAAACCTCATCTTTCAGTCTTTGTGTGAAAGTAAATCAATAGTTGATTTGCCAAAAAGTTAACCATTATGGCGATTTCAGAGAAGTACACAGAATATCTTCAACAGACACTAGGTGAGGGATTTTATTATCATTCTTTTTACCTTGATGCTTATTATGTTTTTCTATTCTATAGAAGATCCAGATTCTTTCTCAACTCAGTTTGAAAGAAAATTTGAATCCAGGTGACATAACTGCCAGACTTCACACTGGCTTTCTGGTATAGAGGGTGACAGTGCCAATGTCTTTGCAAATAGCATCAAGTCCGTCTGTCTTAAAAATATCCCAAATTAGGCAATTAGTTTAGTCTCAAAAAATTCAGAGATAATTTAATATCAGGCTAATTGGAAAAATTAATTGGAAGAAACTGTAGCAAATCACAGAGTATTTCTTCTATACATTCAGTACTACATAAGTGATAAAAGTAATACTTAGATAACAAATGAGCCAGAATCAAAATGTGACACTTTGTGAGTCCAAAAGGGAGCAAATACTAAACTGATGAATGTCAGCAAGTATCTACACTATAAAACTCTTTGCCACAAAGTCATGATATAAAAACTGTCTTATACAATAAATGCATACGGAACAAAAAATCAAGTTACCAATTTTTAAAGCAATCTCTTTCTAGTTAATTTCTACAGTTGTTTCCTGGTGAGTCCTGTTTCAAAACTCCGATTGCCAGACTCTCAGAAGGGATGCCAGATTTAGAAGCATTTCTAAATTGCTGATCCATTTGCTTTTTTTTTTTACTAGATTTCTGCCAGCAGAACTCTGAAAACTACAGAGACATCTGAATATGTCCAATGAAAAAAAAACTATTCAGTTCCCCAGATTTTTATTGTTTCATCATCAGTTAAAAGGAAACTAAATGTCTTTGATGGAAAGGTCAAAAGCTTGGCTGAAAAACGTGACAGTGGCATTATGCTGTCATTGCTACATGACACACTCTACCTCTTGTTTATTCAGGAAATACCTGTACATTTGGGGATGCATATTACATTAAAAAAAAAAAAATAATAAAGAAAGCTGGAGAACCTCTAATCAATAAATTCCTTGATTTTATCAAGCTCTATTTTCTTCTTTACACTACATTATATACCATTCTGAATCAGAGATTATTTGGTTTTTAGTAGTAGTCACTCAGAAAATTTTTAAACACTAAACCTTGAAATAAGCCACAATGCAGTTCTGCCTGCTAACAGAATTATTTGTGCAGTACTACTGACCTGTTAAAATACAATTGAATTAAAGTTGCCACAACTGGCCTCTGACCTTAGGCCAACTGGCACATAATCACAACTTTCACTGCAGTGACCACGTGCAAATGACCAGGAGTGGTTCCTGGATTACCCTAATGCCTGAACTGTAAGATCACTGACTAATAATGACAAATGTGCTATTCTAACAGTTTACAAGTACAGGAGGATGATTTCCAGTAACTCTACCACTGCTCAGTTTGCGAGGATTGATGACACTGTAGTGAGGACTGAAAAGCAGTCCTGTCTTATCATAGGAATCTCTGAAATGCCAAGAAACACTGAAGAGGAATAGTCAGAATATCCACTGATGCCAAACTGAAACACAGGGATGAAAGAAGTGTTTAGATTGGACAAATCAAGTTGTTTAATTTTCAATTATTCTTCAACTTACATGTAAAAGGTAGATGTTGTCCATGTCAAAAATGACAGGGGTGCTTTTTAAATTATTATTATTATTGTTTAGTGGTAGGAGAGGCATCAAAACTGATGATTACCTGTTAAAGTGTTTCCATTTCAGCACTTACGCATTTTGCAACAAAAATAAAATCTATAATTAAAAAATTTCAACCAGCACACAAGGCCTCAGAGGGAAGTAATAAAGTGGAATATAATGTCATCCACTAACAGGACTATCATCATTCAGTAATCACTATAGTAATAGGGTACAATGCATGCTGCTGTGTGATGTTTATTTGGAGAGTGATGTCAAAGCATTACCACTATAATACATCAGCAACTGATCTAAGTTTCTTAAAACCTCTGTTAAATAAGAAAACCGTTACTCTAGGTCTAAAACATGAGCAAAAACAACCTTTCCAGGATGATAGAAGATGCCAATGGGCCCCAGAAACTCTCTTTAGTTGAAACAACAGGATGTGCAGCATCTGCTCACGTTCTGGCAAAAAAATGTCACCAACAGGTAATGAAAGAAGGAATCTTTATAGAAAGCACCAAAACTCAAAATCAGCCTGTCACTGAACTGTCGGCCAGCACAAGAAATGAAGGTGACAAGTCATTTGTGGATTTGATTTAAAGGCCCCACTGTGGTGTTTCACTTTAACTGAAGCCTTCCACTAAAAAGTAAGAGATAGTGAGAGAGAAGTATCTCAGTAATCAGGATTGGAAGTAGCATAAGCCTCTTCATCTTAGCAATATTTTGCAAACAGAAAAAAGGAGACACTGGTGATAAGTCATAAGTAGTACTTCAGAAATAACTGACAGCACATGCTCTCAGTATAACCTCCATATCAACATGTTTCAAAGTTTTCAGCAGAATTCTTTCATTTAATGCTAAATCTTTGCACTGCTAGGCTTTGCATGATACTACTACATATCAACTGTTGTCACACCAGTAATTTCAACATGATGAAAATTAGGCCAGACTAGGTTCAGGGAATGACCTACATGCCTTTAGCATAGGTTCCATGACACTTAACTTTCAAGTCTGCTGGCCCAAATCCATAATATATTATAATCCATAAAAATAAGTTGTCTGCACCCTCTTTACAGTGTATAGGAAAACAGGAAAATGTGTATGCAAAAATTTCTTGAATCTCAATTTTTCTATACTTTTTGATTTAAGAGCTAGTTTTCATAAGCAATATCTTTTAAAAGGTGGTGCCTATTCTCTTTTCATTCAAAGAAATTTAAAAATCCTGGAGACCTGACATGCTTTCAAATAATTTAGTGGCTGGGACACTTAACCAGCACTTCAAATGTTAAAGTCTGATTTTCTCAGCAGAAGAGGAAAATAGTCTAAAACAATCTGCTTCTTATATGAATGGGCAAACTATGGAGATTATATAAAAGGAGGTACCAACACCATTATTTTCCCTTCTGGCCATGTTTTAAGACATTGGAGTGTCTATAAGCATAATGTTTGAGGAGCTGCCTTTCGACAGAGCACACATACATGACTGGTACTCTTCAGGTACTCGAGAGAAGACATACTTGACCTCTGAAAATCAATGAAGGCCACAAAAAAACTGGGCAGTCCTTTTCTTATCACATTCTAAAGTGGAATATGTTCACAGAGTTCAGTAACTTCTGGCCTGGGTGGCAACTGAACGTGAATTTCATTTTGAACATGAGACCTAATAGCTGCTTAAATCCCTCATTGGATGCTTCGTTGAAACAAAAAGCAAGAAGTTAGGTTAGACACCTGAAATAACTGAAATAATAGCTTATGTCAAATCCTGGAGGCACCTCAGCTCAGTTTATATTTCTGATTCTGATCTACTTATGATTAGTGTCACACCGAACCAACCCAAACTCCCTGATAAGATGACCCAGATGCTAGTCACCTGAATCCTTTGAGTAGCGTGCTATGACCATATGTAAGATAATGGCTCATTCAAGTCAGTGGCACATGCTTCACGTATATTTTATACATAGTCAGAGAAGGAGATGAGCCCCCCTTTGTATATATAATTCTAAGACTTGCAGTACTTCTGAAGATGCTATAGACAAAAATGTTTAATCTCAGATTTGCCACTCCCTAGAAGAATGCCCTTGGCTAGATGGGGCATCCTCCAATGAAATTAAAAGCCCAAAGCAACAAAGGTAAGGTTTTATTTTAAGTTTTTAATTTTCTCCCATCTTCTCTTTGATGCTACAAAAAAATGGAATCCTTGTGGAACATACGAATGTATAAATACATAACAGACTGTGACTGGAAATTATCTGATTCATGAGCATAAACATTATTTTTTACTCATACTAATATATTTATCCACTAAAGCAGTCACTTTCTGTCTTTTTTTTTCCTGTTCATTTAAATTAAAAGCATTTAATTCTTTATTTTGTGCTCTGTGGTTTTCATCTGTAAATCTCAAACTTCTATACATAGGTCCAATTAGTTATTTGCAATTGAGAAATTATTGCTGTTGAAAAATCAGCATACAATAAGACAGAGGGAGCAGCAATTTCAGAACCTACTTGCAGTGAAGCCTCAGGCTTCACTGTAACTAACTGAAAAAGCTCTAAAAGAGCAGAAAACAACCAATAAGCACAGAAGGTGAAATTACATTAACAGTTTGCCATTATTAAAATCAAAGCCCTAAGCAATTATTAAGAGTATATATTTAAAATTAAGCCTTCAAACTACACAACAAAGCAGAATTAAAAAATTAAAATTAAGACATCATCTTGTGCATCTAGCAGCCATGAAGTCATCAAGCACCCAAGTCCCCCATCTTGGAATATTTGCAAACAGATTGGAAACAATGGGGACTCTCCTGTTGTTTTTCCAAACTGTGCTATTGACTGCTTGTCTAGAGGAGTATAACAGTAGGTAATTAGTTTGAATTCAATCTCACTGGGTAAATCATTCCACTTTCCACAAACCTTTTTGTTAGATGCAACTAATGGCATTATGTCTGCATTACCCATGACATATGGATTTGGACTAGTCAAGCTAAATTATGACAGTGAAAGCAAAAAGCAATTTTGAAGTGTAAAATTTGAAAGAATCCATTAGGAAACACCCAGCATAATCTGAAAGGGCAAACTGACATAAACATACTTCACCAGTTGCAAGAGCAATTTGACGTGTGGCAAAATACCAATTGCACTGCCAACAAGGCACAGGTGTATACCACATGAGCAGGTGAAAATGTGATTCTGAGAAGAATGATGTTCACTCTGTAATCATCATGCATTAATTCAATATAACTCATTGCAACTCTCTCACACAGTTATAACAAAACAAAACAAACCAAAAAAAAGAAGATAAAAAGAAATCTGTGTTCGGGTAAATTCAAAATAATTTCCACTAAAACTGAGAAATTATTATTTTATTGTTTGAACTTGTGATTCAAAACTGTTTGAGACAACACATTCACAAAAGCCACATCTTAATGTTAGAGAAGTGGCTGGCAAAACACAGAGAAAAGATTAATGGCTGTATGGAGCAGAAGGTACTTCCACGAAAGAGGTTCCATTTACTAAAAGAAGTATTGTTATCTGCATAAAATTTTTCCTTTCTTTCCACTCCCCTCAATAAAACCTCANGTCTTAAAAATATCCCAAATTAGGCAATTAGTTTAGTCTCAAAAAATTCAGAGATAATTTAATATCAGGCTAATTGGAAAACAGTAGGTGACAGCTTCCAATTGCATCACTCAACCAAGAAATATACATTACTCACATAATTTTACCTGGTAAAACTTAGTCTGGGAGCAGGGTATGAGACAGCATGCAAGCAAGTACTCATGTGCCCTGGGAGCATTAGGAGACAGAAGGGGAGGAAAAGACCACCGCCACTGCATAGTCTCCATTATAAAGAGAAGAAAGGAGGACTATGTGAAAACAGCTAACAGCCACTGGAGAGATTAGATAAAATCAGTTGATGATTTAATCAAAACAAGAGGCTAAGCCATTTATTTCAGCCTGGACACAAAATACAGTAATTCACTTTGTCTCAATGAATTTCTGTTTAGCAAAAAACGAAACAAGTTTGTGGTGCTTTACGGGTAGTTTCAAAAAATCTCTGGGAGAGCTCCATGAGTATCTTCTCTGTTACAAAGAACATCAACTCACCCCCTAAAAATGACAGCTAGAAACAGAGGACCCCCTAAAATTTTAAATATGCAATTAAGGATAAAGCTAGACCGTAACAAGCTAACTGCTAAACATGGCACAAATGTTGTGTACAAACCCATGTTAAGAAAATTACAGATGTTACCCTGGATCTTGCTGAAGCTCCTGTTTCTGAGTGACTTGAAATATCCAATTCTAACTTTTTTGTACACATGGATGATTCACTCCAGTTTTAATCTAAAGAACTGCCTATTCAGTCCATCTATCATTGTATTCTAGCCTATCTAGGTCTTGACCATGTTGTTGTATGAAAAAAGTCCATCTTTCTGTTTAATTCTGCTCATCTAGAGCTCTCATCATCTCACCATCTAGGACTCATGAAAAGCAACATAAAGAAGTGTGAATTGCAATATATTAGCTACACTTCCTTCTTCCTTCTCACGTGTAAATGTTGAGTGCACATTCACTTGGAGAAGAAGAAGTTTACAACATTTTCTAAGCAGAAAAATCAACTCCATATAAAGGTACTGACATTGACTGTGGTGTAAGAAAAACATACTTGCTGTATACTGTAAATCAATGTGAACACTCTTAGGTAACAAGAGTAGCGTCTATCAAAACCCCAAAAGTACAGACACTCAGAACAGGTTATATTTTAAAATGCATTCAGCTAAAACAAAGTTACAGGCTGAGAGTATGAGAGTAATGTGTCTTAAAAAAAAAAAAAATAGAGAAAAAAGCAAATAGCAAAATTTAAAAAAAAAATCCAACCCTATCAAAAACATTCTCTAAATCATTTTTATTACAAACTTAGTACCTTGGAAGTCATCTACTGGACAGTTTAGATGAAAGCAAACTGGTTTTAACACAACAGGATAAAAAGAATACTAAGATGCAATTTCATGTGATTGCCCAGATGCATATTCACATCTCCCTTGTGCGTGCACTGTCTTTTATGAACCCATGTAATGAAATATGCTCATAAGTTTAATAAATGTCAGGTTATTTTGCAGGGATCTGACCCAGTTCATCATCTGGCCTTATGAAGGAAGACACAAGTCAGCACAAGGGAGGGACAAGAAACGGATGTCAGATTTAACATGAACATTAGATGGATGTCAGTGAGAATCCCTCTGTTCTCTAGGATTTGATCAGGTGACAAACCAGTTTCAGATCTTGAAATACTGTGGTAAAAGGCTGAAAATTTTTAAGTCTGTGAAATTGTTGCCTTTTTGTTGATTTTATTGTAAATTTTATAAAAGCAACCAGCTCAAAATTCTCAGTATTTTTTCCTCTCCATTACATAACTCTAATTTTTTCATCAGCTGAGGTTTCTACCAGGAGTCCTATGGTGGGATATGGAGCAAGTCCAGACTTTTCAAATCATTGCATCTGATAATAAATGCTGACTTCTCTTGAAACTAAATGATGACTTACAATCTAGTATTATTTAGGAAAGACTGGACTTTATCAGCCTTTTGCAAACTACTCATACTGTTGTGTATGAGATTTACTTTCTTCAGTCCATGCAAATCAGAATTTTTTGCCCCACACGTGTTTTAGTCATGTCCTAAATGACCATAGCATTAATTTCCACTGCAGAAGTAAGTCTCTTTGAGGTAATATGCCTGCATTAGATTTCTGCAAAAATATAAAATACAGTTACTAAATGAAGTGAAAAACTAAGTCCTGTCAACATCAGTTTAACAAAAGCATTAGAGACTTGACAGCTATTAGTGAATTCCAACTGCCAACCAATATTCCTATTTGTTCATAACATAATATCAAAAACTGGAGTAATGCACCAAAATACAGAACTACAGTGGTTGATGGGGGTTTTGCTTTCTGTGAAGATTTCTTTTGATTCCTTTTATAAATATAAATATACACTAAATTTACTGAAACTGTATTTTGAGCAAATTATCAGCTGTAAACTGTAACTAAGAATAGAATACACACCCATTTTCTGGTGACCGTTCAATCTAGCCACATTTTTATTTGATTTTTACTTGATGTTTACAACATGGATTTTCTAAATGCCTGATTTCCCCTTCAGATTGGGACCCCAAGTAGCAAAACCACTGTGAATTATTTGATCCAGTGCCTGTATATTTAATTGGACTTCTTTGTCTCTTTTCTGTGTTAATCTCCAAATTTAAGAAACGCAAATGTGGTCTAAAAGTCTAGTTTGAAGTTTCTGTCCTGATTTAACCACCAGACCAGCAGTGTCTAAAATCAAAATAAAGCCCCCTGCATGCAGAAGCTAATGTAGCTGGGCTATATAGCACATCAGCCAAGGACTGTTATGTTTTAATCCAAACCAAGTTTTAAAATGCCCTAAAACTACAATAAAAAATTCTTTGCCCTTCCTTAACTTCCACATATAGGTATGAAATTTTTTGTTTTACTTGATTAAATCCAAGAAGTTGAAGCATTCAACCATATATGTTCTTCAGGTCTATTTACTCTAGGGAAACGCAGCCACTGAAATTTAATGGCAGTGATCCAAACCATGATGAACTGAGGCAATTTCATTTTTGTTGACCATTGCTCCAGGTCATTGTAATTTAATGAGTAGTAATCCTATTTAAAATATGTTACAGGCAGCAAGGTGCCTGCTGGGAGAAAACTGCTATGCATGAACAGATCAATATGCACTGTGTGCATTCGACCATTCAATAATCGATTCACCCTTGTTATGAGAAAATAAATGCTAAAGTCCTAAAAGTTAATTTCTATAGAAAGCTTTTACAAGGCTATCAAATTATTAAAAGTTTTTATGGGTTCTCTTTTTTTTTTTTTTTGGCTTTTGTTTTTAAATCTTTGTGCAGTACAAGCTGTATCTCACAGCAACATCCAGTTAGTACTAGCTACTTGACTCTCAGTTTGTTCCTAGGCTTGAAGATGGAAGTTGAGAACTAAAGGCTGCTATTATTCTTAGTAACAAAACTTGAGGATGAAAGTATTAACATTTTCCAGCTCAAAGAATTTTACTGCTAACTCCTATGACTACCTTGCCAGAGGTTTTTTGTTTTGTTGGGTTTTTTTAATCAAAAGTTTTACCTTAAAACAGTTCTGTTTGGATGTGATCCTTAAAAAAAAAGCTATTATATTTCTGAAGTTAACATCAGAGAGTCATTCATCACCTGTCATAAGGTTCTGATTCTTTCTTGTCTTTTGTGAAGAGTCAAGCTTTTTATGTTGGTTAACAATAGAGGGAAGATGCTATTTAATCCCTACAGCATAATAAGTGCTTATAAAGACTTGCTACAAAAACTACCATTTACATTTTCAGTCTTTGTTACAAAACTTGTTCATTGGCAGAGTATCTGTACAGTGTGTTTGGAGTCTGTGGCTAAGACTACCACTAGAGTGGTACTGAGACTGGATCTGAGGATAAATGTGATATCTACAATGATGGCTTCCTTGTTTCAGTACTCCCCTGGCTATGACTCTCTGCCAGTCTTCCCAGGAATAAAAGTAAAAAGCGCGATGACATACAATACAGAGATAGTCCCAAAATCTTTGTGCTCTGTATGTATTACACACATTTCTGACAATGTTTTGCAATGACCTTCATTGAGATCTAGGTCTTAGGAGCACCATGGTTTTCATGTCACTGCCAAAGACCAGCACTTCAGTTGTAGCATTACTGTATCTGAAATGCCTAGATCTACCCTTTCACATGTTAATTGTTTACATTTTAATGGCTGAAATATTGTGTGATGCTTATGCTAGTAAACACTTCCAAAACCCTTTATTTATGCATTGAACTACCTTTGCTCATGTTTGCAATATAAAAGTATGTGTAATGGAATTAATCTTTCATAGCCAAAATCACAGATATTAAGCTGTCAATTTAACCTGTCTCAGCTTAGCATTCCCACAGCCAGTTGCCAGTGGTGTTTTACTGTGATATTGTAAAAGCATAATTAGTTTCCTGAGCCATTAATATCACACTCTAAACTGGCTTTCGGAAGGCATTTTCCATTAGCTTTACTCTCAGAATGTTCCTCAGTGTGCGTAGAGTTTTCTCTCTCAGATCAAGGTGTTGCTGAAGTATGTCTGGGAAACTCTACAAAACTGCAAGTAGCAGCCATATTTCTCTAGAATTATTTAGAATTATTTCTGTTCCCTGAATGTGGAAGATCTTCCCCTTGAATGTGGAAGTCATTCATATGCTGATAACTGTTCCCAAGCAAAAGTGCACCAGTCACTTCCTCAATCCTGACAGCCCATTTACTGGGACAAGCGAAGGCATATCACTGAGCTGTTACCAAACACTGGAAGACAGAACAGCTTTGAGATTTACTTGATTTTTTTCTCCAGAGGCTGAACTAAATTTTCAGTCTTTTGCATTGTGAGCAAAATAAAGTCTATCACAAGCAGAATTTGGGCCTGTATGTTGAAAGCATATCCTTCTTAGTGTTTCCTCCTTTCCTTCTACAAACCATTGATAGTATCCAAGAAGGTACTAATCACCATATATCCCTTAATTCTGTTAACCCTCTTTTCTGTTTAAAATTCCCAAATGTTCTACTCCAACATTAAAAAAGTTTAATTCTGAATCCCACCAGACCAGAAGAACAGCTGTTCTTTTTTACCCTGTAATTCAACTGAAGTTAATTAAGATCTTCCTCATAACTAAAACTTGTAGACATCTAAAATTAACAGCTACTTTAATTCTTTTGTGTATCATGTTTCATTGTAATATGCCTTCTGGACAGACACTAATCGGTGACTTCACTGCAGCCTAGAAGACTGGCTCCTTTTTTTTTGAGCTGATGTCAGTGTTACTTCTCTGCATGCAAAGGTCAAGATTCTTTGTTACACCCTAAGGAGACACTCTGCTCCTCCTCAGCAGACAGAATGTCCAAATGCATTAATCAAAATGATCAAGTACTACAAATTTTTGGTCCTTAACCATTCATAGCACCCTACAAATCTGGGGAAACCTGGAAAACAATAAGGCTTAAGGACACACTTGGTAGACTGAAGCTTGAATCCCAAATCTCCACATAATGTGGTAGAAGGGAAAAGTGTACTTAGTTTCAGACATATATGTGAAAGGGATGAGTTCACCATTATGCACAAAACATACTCAAATCTTTAGCCTTATTTCAAGGACTTCCATAACATTTAAATGATAAATAGACCTCATCATGGCCCTGAATATGAAGATGAATTTTATTAAATGTTTGCTATATCTGACTAGTGATTCAATATGACAAGGGTGATCTTTTTTAAAATTTGCTTTCACACATGCAAATTAGGGGAATTGCCACAAAGCCTTAGCAAGAAGGGGTGCTGCCAGTCTTAATCAAAAATGTACCTTGGTGTGGCTTGAATAGAAGACACAGTTTGAACTTCACTGGAAAATGTAAATTTCATTATTGTAAAATTAGTAAGGCCATAATCCAGCTCATATACTCTATTTTCAGTTCCACAAATATATGGAATATCAGTTTTTATCCAGAGGCACATTTAGAAAGGACTTAAAAGTCATTTATACAAATCTGAGTACTGGTGAGTAAAAAAAAAAAAAAAGCAAACCTTCCATAAACCATAACTATTATAATTAAAAAAGGCTTTCCCACCTGCCTATGAATATATGGATCTTGTGTTTCTTAGTGAGTCAGTAAAGGCAGATATATAGGAAAGTGATCGGGGATTTTTAAACAAACAAGAAATAACATGCATGAAGAACGGGAAGATAAGAAAAGAAATAGACATCCCATAGACACAAATCATGCATTTTCTAGTCCCACAGGATGGAACTAAGCATCTGCACTGTCAGCAGAACATGAGCCCTTATAATACAATGTCAAACTGGTGAATGTATGATCCTTTTTATCCTTATGCATCTGCAGTTTTCATCACAGATTTGGCATGCTAATTGCTATCTTATGCTTAGGAATGTTTTTTATCAACAGCAGAAAACAGGAGTTTGAGGCAGTTCTTTTAACAGAGGGACTGGTAGGCATCATATAGGTATGTAATGGAAAAGGAAATAAACTGTTTACATAAAGCCTTTGCATAGATGAGCCATCAAAGACTTTGAACTTTCACAGCAGCCTGCGGTATTGATGTGATACCACTGGGTATGATATTATACCACTGGGTATTTTGAATGAAGGAGGTTTCTTCTCTCATGCAACAGAACACACACCACTTGACAAGACAAAGTGCCAACACCCCTTGTAGTGATTGTGGTTCACTCTACGTAAGATCCACATGCAGAAAATCCATCCACCCTTGAAAAGAAGGTACAGAGAAGTGAAAATATTTCAGGAAGTCTATGAGCATTGTTGTCTTACTTTGTCAAAAAAACATGAATATTCTTCAAATTCATGGCCATATTTGTTCTGTGCTTGTCTTTTTAAGACACTTGGGTCGTATTTTGAGGATGGGAAAAGCAAAGGTACACCAAGAAAAGTCCATCAGTGTTCCACTGATTAAGAAAAACTTAAGTTCTGCATATGAGGATTTCTGGAGCCGAGAATGAGACTGACAATAAAGCTAATGCATTTTAAATTAAGTTATCAGCAGAATTTTACACTTCAAAGCCAAAGAAACTGAGGAGTTCAAATAAAGCTTACGTGATTGCATTTATGAACATTGATACTGTTCTGAATATTGTCTTATTGTGTCTGTACTTTTTGGAAAACAAACCATTTTTAAAAACACAACAACCTGGAATTCAATCAGCTATAACAAGAAGTTTCTCAAACATTTTCTTCTCAGATAGTTTATTTATAATGCATGGAAGGTATCCGGGGTTTAATAAAGATTTTTAGAGAAAAGAATAGTTCTCTTTTTGTTTGACTTTGTACTTCTTACTTTTTCATTTGAACCAGCGATGAAAATGTCACAGGAAAGGTCTTGCCTTCAATTCAGCACTGAATCAATCACAGTAAGAGTAGCATTTAACTGTTTTGTGTACTATAAAACTAATTAACAATCAAGGTAGTTATTCTCCAGAGAATGCAATGCTAGTGAACAAAATTTGTGTGTCCTCTGATGCTTTTCTCTATAACATCTGGTACAGCCACCAGTAAACAAAGAGTGGTCTGTTCCCATACAAGAATTGCTGTGTGATTGAATTCCAACTTGCCTTTTGAGGTCACCACTACGATTAGCTCATTAAGGACTAAATAAGCAGGCAGTGCAAAACTACAAGAGAAACACAAGAAGTTGTGCTTCAAGGCTTTAAGTCTGCAAAAGGCTGCAGCAATCATATGCCTTCAAGCGCACTGGCAGGAATGCAGTACTCCCTTGTCATCCTCATTGCATTTTGTTACAAGTAGTATGCATCCATCTGGTAGATCACAGGGTAGATTCACTGCCTTCAGCTGGAGGTGGTGCTTCTCATACTCAGAGAACATAACAGAAACAGGCAGAAAAAAATCCGAACACCACTATTTTAGACTCTGTAAGACTTGTCTAAATGAAGCAAAGAGGCAATAATGGATAAAATATAAAATTTGAGTACACAAAATAGTGGCACATATAAACAAGACTAGACAATTATGCACGGGGGGGGCGGAAATAAAAAAAGAAACAGAAGAATGCTCCCTAGGGTTATTAGGTCATTACAACAACAGGAAGTAAAAAGACAGTGAGACCTTGCACACTAGTCATATATCTGCCTATTTACTGCATATGGGAAAGAAGACAACAAAGTTCAGTTTTCATAACTGGAGAGACCTCATTGGTCTCTTCTTTCGAGGTCCCTAAGAAGATATGAGTAACAATAATAACACTATATTTGTCTCCACCCCAGGGAGATAAGGCAAATAGTTTTTTGTAGTTGCATGATTTATCACTAACTCTACAAAGTTGCACAAAAGTGAGAAAACTGGTAATAGTCCCACCCATCTCCACCCAGTTATAGTCTCTGGGGATGTTCATTTAATCTGGTCTAAAATCATAGGTTGAGATCAAATGTGGCTATGGGTTCTACTGCCTTCTTATACCGTAGGACGGTTCTTTACCTGAACATATAAATACATACTTTCTTAGAATGTACTTATCTATGTTTATGGATAAAAGTTCCACTTTTTAAAGAAATGTCTGATTTATCTGGCTAGGATGAAGGATTTGAAACAGAATTGTCTTCTCCTCTCTCCACACCCTGCAGCTGCATAGAACTTTATTTAAAACACAATACTTTGTAAACGACAAATTACAACACAGGGTTTAGCTTTGAAAATCTTCAATTTGATGTTTCTTTCATTGCGGCAGCTGAAATATGCAAATATATTTTACTTTGACATTGATTGTTTGATTTTATTTCTATAGTCTGATAAAGTAGACAAAGAAAATCTCGAAATCACCAGGTGTAAAGAATAACACCACATATTTCACACAAAATGTCCTAGTTAGCTGCTTGTGTATAGCATTGATCAGGTATAACTGAAGATACTGACATTCAAAAATATTTGTATTTAATATAAATGTTATATGGAATATTTTTCCCAACAGCTTATTAGAAGCATTTGATAGCTTAAATTTGCTTTACTTTTATTGAACACAAGTCATAAAATTTGCTTAATTAATCAGTTAGATCAACATTGCTCTGAAATTTAAGTTTCTGGAATAAGTAATAGCATTTAAGATTTTAATTACTATGTGTTATGAGTACACCTTTTTTATCAAAAGATGCAGAACAATTAATAAAATTTATTGTTATTTTCTTGAAAAATATATAAATATTATTCATAGCTGATAGATGCATTTTCTTTGGACGAATAATTGTAAGTTTGCAAGTAGTTTTGAGCTGTTAAATGTACATACTATTAATGCTTTTTTCAGAAAAATCTTACATTGGCCTCTTGTAGAAACAAGACTCTAAGATCAGAAGGCTATTACTTATTTTCTATATAACAAAACTTAAGATTCCCAACAAATAGCCAAAATAAAATAATTTTTAAAAATAGACAAATCTTATTTTAGAAAACCTGGAATCTCAAAAATTCTACTCTAATAAATTTTTTTAATATAAATTAAGCTTTACAGAAGAAATAATCCCTCAAGACTCCTCAATTTGCTGCCTCTTTTTGATCCATTTTATTTCAGTCTGGCCATAGACTAATGGTGTATATTTTATTCTTTAAGGTAAACACTAAAGCAAAACCACAATGTAGATAAAACATATCAGAACTCCAGCTTTTCACATACCAGCTAGACTGCAGGTGGCTCACCACTATGGTATATTTTCAGAAGGAAAGTATGTAACGTAGTCATAGCTCTTTGAAGTATTCAGCTCTTCGTTGACAGCCACAGAGGTGTGTGGTTGTTTTTTAATTATGAGATCTCTCTTTCCCTCATGGCAGCTTCACTCTATAGACAGATATAGATGCATGTATACAAACACACAAGGGAGGAAGAAAGAGGAAGAATAGATCTACAATGGAGATTCAAAACCATAATACAGTTTGTCTGCCAGAAACAATAGACAAATGACAAAGCAATTTTCGCAACTTCTTAATGAGATCCCAAGCTAGTTTTCTTGAGCTCAAAACTGAAAATGTCAAATAGACAAATTCAGATTCATACTGCTCACCAGGAATCTTCTCATTTTTTTTTCTAAGTGCTGAACAGAACATGGGGCAGCACTACAGCAATACTGGGAACATGAAGATTATTAGAGTTCAGCTTTGATTAGCAGCATCACGATAAATAGTACACAAGCATACAGTAATTCACTACATACTTAGAAATTTATTTCTTTTAGAATCTTTTGGCATGTTCAACAAACTTAAGTATTTTTTTCTTGGAAAACTGGATATCAAATATTAATAACAGGGGTTTGATCCCTCAAGCCTTTCTGACTACAATCTTATATATACATTGTTTCACGGAAAATGAATAAAATATTTGGTGTTTATAAAGGTGAACCTGGCTGAGAAAATTGTTCCCACAAACCTCCTGGCAATCCTGCTTTTCATTTACAACTGGCAGATCTTCTACTGTTCCAGTTCAGTCAGGTCAAAACCCGGCCTACGCTATAGACTCTTTTTGCAATTCCACCCTGGGCAAATGATCAACAAAATCACCCTGCTCTGCAAAGATAAGGAAATAAAAGGTAGCATGCTTTCCTCTTTCTCCATCTCTTACTCCACAGGTCCCAGAGATTAGACATGCCAGTTTACTGAAAAATCAGCTCATTGCAAGCTTGTACTGAAAGTGCCTGAGTTGTGATTGTTTCAACAGGATGAGACAGTGAAACTCCCAGTACTTGTGTCAAATAAAAAAAAAAAAAAAAAAAGATACAAATTTAGACTTCCCAACATGAAAGTCTGGAGGATCAACATGATGTCCTAACATTTACTTTGTGGTTAAAGAATAGAAGCACTTGTATGCATTTCTGCACATTGTGATTCACAACTACCTCCAACTACAGAAGTCTGAGAGTCAGTCAGCAGCAAAAGAAATTTCTGGTTATGCAGAGGTGCTTTGATACACAACGCTTTTGTTTAATGATGACCTGAATGAAATGCACTCTTGCAATTCCTCTATAATCTGGTTTGTTAAGCTTTTAACTTCATCGTTTGTTTCCAAAACATTCTGTTTGACTTTACAGCTGTTTGATCAGCTTTGTCTCTCTTTGGTTTTTGTTTTCCCTGTGGTTCCTTCTAGCTCTTTTTTGATTTGTAGTTCTGAATGCCTTCCCACCATCCCCATATTTACTAGATTTTCAGTTGATTTCAAGGAAGGATGATTTCAAATGTATACTGTTCTACTCTAAGCACACCAAGAGGTAAATTTTCAGTACAACACACAGCCATTTAAATGAACAGCACTTATTAACATTAATGGGAGTCATGCAGCTAAATTCCTTCACACCATGCTGCAAATATGACTACAGTCCTTCCCCTCAATGTACATTTCATAAGGGTGTTTTGCCCAGGAACTCAGTGACCACACAGAATTACTAAGAAAGCAACAGGGTTCAAGGCCCTTCATTGCTCACTACACAACATAAGTCCCTGACTCTAAACACACTGGTCTACAAAGTTTACAATCCGAGTTTAGGAAAGATACAAAGACACTTCACTGTACAAAGACACTTCAAAAGTAGCAGATGATTTGATACATATCCAAATACCATGGAAACCTGCAGTAATGCAAAATTTTATACTTTTCAGGTCTATTTTGCTTATTTAAATCCTGACCTAACAAAGGGATCTATTTGGTCAAAAAATATCTGGACAATGCCCTTTATGCTGAGTGAACCCAGTATGAATGCACAGACCAGAATCAGTTTTGCCTGCGTTTAACCATATTGCAGTGAAATCCATTGGAATCTTTAAAATTGGTGAACTGAGGACAGGAAAGAAAGTGCCTTCCCCACACAGCTGTTCCATGACTATGTTAGATATCACTTCAGTGTAAGTTATGTGACATTAAACAGCATTTTTTAATTTAACCCTATTTAATCAAGAAATTACATTTTAACCTTTACTCAGTATTTTCTTTTTTAATGTTTCAAGGAAATTCATATGTACTTGAAAGGCCACTGCTAATTAGTTTTTCAAATACTTTTTCTTAATAGTTTTATGTTTCTTCAGTGCCTTTACTTTTAAATCTATGTCAGCTACATCAGGCTCCAATAAGAATCTGTTATTCAGTCATATTGCCTATCCTATCATCCTTGTGTTTTTCATGCTAAAATCCAAAAAGCAATCTAATTTCAGAAAGACAATTCAATACTGACCCATATTTCATTCAGTTCCTAAACAGAATATAATTTCTGAGTCATACAATGAGTTGACTAGAATATAATCTTTAGAGATGTTGACCTTTATAAANCATCATAGGCACTATAGGTTTAGTTTTGGCTTTCTGTCAGTCCTGCATTCCTTCTCTTTCCAAAAGTAAAGGCCTCAGTAGCCACAGCAGATGTACCTGAGATTGGTAAGAAATTGCAACATTTCATCTCCCTTACCATCCACATATGTCTGTGCATCGTAGAATGATTTTAGAAAGCAATGAATAAAAAGTTTCTACATCCTTGAGATGAATGTGTAATAGCCCTGTAACTTGGAATCAGTAAGGATTCACCTTTCCCCTACTTTGTGTTTCGTTTTGTCACATTGTATCTTGCAAAAAAAACCCAAAACCACTGCCTTTTTTTTATTTTTCATTGTTTGTTACTAAATATCTGCCAAAATTTCAATCTCATCTTTTTCGTTTTTATTGCTNNNAAAAAAAAAAAAAAAAAAAAAAAGTAGATCTAGATAGATACACACTTAACAGAAGCATATCCATTTCTAATTCATGACACACCACATATAGAACAGTGTTATTCCCACAGGTTCTGTCAACAACACTAGCAGCCCTCCTTTCCTGCCCTGAACTCCATTGGTCTTCACTGTGCTGTACAGATGTATCTTAGAAAAAAGACAGAATGCTTATTGTTAGAAATATCTCTACTTCAGAATTACATAAAACATTAGNTCACATTGTATCTTGCAAAAAAAACCCAAAACCACTGCCTTTTTTTTATTTTTCATTGTTTGTTACTAAATATCTGCCAAAATTTCAATCTCATCTTTTTCGTTTTTATTGCTAATCTGATATATGGGCCTTTAAAACAAAAAACCATAGTGTTACAGCCTTGATGAATGTCTCTTTTCAAAAGGTACGTTCCACATTCAGACCTTGAGACTCCTAACCTCTTAAGTTAACAATTTACATGCTTGTTCTCTCATCTATTTCTAGGAACATGGGTCAGATGCAGACTCATGACTGGTATCACTTTATAGAATAGACACAATACAGAAATGGACCACCTACACCTCTGAAGCCAATACCATTTTTCCCAAATTTTCTTCTACCTTCTACCTTCTTCACCTTTGCAAGGTGATCAGACATTCTGTACAATACAAGACTTTTGATATAAAAGCAGATCTCTTGGCCTTTAAGAAAAGTGGGCAGACAATAATTTATCTGCTCTTTGGCTCATTTGAATTTATGTCATATATTCCCAGTGCCACGGCAGAAATGCAAACAGCAGCCTACAAGCATCACCTCTCTTGTACCCTGACCAGGAGGCAGGTGTCCCAGTCACAAGGCCAAGTGTGGAGGAAGAACTTCCTCATCTTATGCAGTGAAATGATCTTTCAAATTACTAATTATTTTGGAGATGGCAACATTTGTTGCCACAAAAGTTACAGATACTCAGGTTTATTACTCTGTCCCACGGCAACACTGTGACTGTTTAAACGTTTAATATACAGGGCTTGTAAAATGGATTTCAGAATTCATACACACCTCTAGGGAAAGATTAAAACATGTAAAGGGCCACATAAAAACAGATAGCATAAGACAAGATATGACAGTATCTTTTTTCCTTGCCTTTCTTCCTGTAATAAAGTTTGTGCAACCTCCATTAAGGCCAATGGGTGTATTATTATATACTTGTATGCAGACATTTCATCTTTCTCAGTAAAGATATCTGGAGCTCAGTGAGAACAGCAGGATTAGATCCCAAAATATTGGATATAAATTCCTTTTTGAAGCATCTCTTTTCTGTTTTAAAGATAAGCATCTTAATACACTTTCTTTAATGAAAAAGCCAACTTCAGAAGTTCCTTTCCTTCAAACATTTGTGCAAGCACCCACTTTTCTTCCTGCACTAAGACTTACACTTTACAATCTAGCCCCACAGGAAATTAGAAGGGCACATATCAGAACACAGCACTGCATGGGCGAATCCCTCCTCAGCTGACTTTAGTGACAGATGACATGAATAGGAGCAAAGCATACCCAAGAAGAGCTAAGTTGGGGATATCTACTGGTCAGTTTGGTTTCCATTCACTCATCCAGGTTGCGCTCAGGACAATGAAGGCTCCTGATAAAGCAACAGGTAATGAATGTTTTCCCTCATGAATGTTTAAGTGCCTGACCTAAGCCTTTGCAGGTGTCAACATAGAAATTTTGTGAAAAATTTGAAAAGTACAAACACATTTAGCTGACACTACCAACACATAATTTTAAATTCCAGAATCTGTAGGCAGCAGAGTGAATCTGCAGAGGGCAACAGAGGGTGATTTAGGATTTCTGTTATTCTGGTGCATAGGGAAACCCAGATCATTTGCCTCAAATGAAATATTCAAATAAAATCATGCATACAGACAGGAAAAACTTATAATACTGTACAAGTAATGAAAAACCAGAGAAGAGAAACAGGGGGACTTTTTCAGAAGTGGAAAAAAAATGTGCAGAATGTATGTAATATAGTTTGCTTTCATGGATTTTTTTAACTGCTACATTCTTCTTTTGACTCTTTTAATTATTTCCTCTGGTTTTTTTCCAATATCCTGTTGATCAGCTCCATTACACAGTGCGTTCAATGCTGGAAGATATGTGAAGTTACAGGAGTAGAAAAACATAAGAATGGGTAAAAATTAGAGATTTTTTTTCACACAAATATAACATAGACTCTCCTAAGAACACGGTTTTTAAAACTCGAGTTTGCTATTCCGCTTTCTGGACACAAACTGTAATTATTTTAATAAGCTTTAACAGGCTTAATTTGGTGGGCATTGTACTTTCAAGGGCATAACTTTGTAAATGATCTGTAAAAGGCTGTGCACTATGTCCCCTGTATCTGACTTTTTTTGACATGTCCTTTCCTGCCCTTAGAGTTTCAAATGGGACATAATCATTAGTAGTAAAACTGACAACAGATCTTCACTCAAAAAGCAGTAATCTCTTAAAACACAGTATGATGCTATATCATCAGTTAATATGATCTTGTATAGTGTCTGTCAAAAATAGGAAGAGTAATAATGAAAAGAAAATTGAAAACTTGCAAATACTTGTACTGCCACCACAAGGTTTTGTTTTTTAAAGACAGTCACACAGAATTCCTTATTCGAAAGGATTTTTTAAATTGATTTCGCATAATCCACTTGTATTACACATGTCCACCCACAGTAGAAGTGCATTTAAAAGTGCTTGACTGGTGATGGAAGTGCTATAAAGGTTATTTTGTGGATAAAATAAGGTGAGATAAGAAACATTTTCCACCTGTTTGCATGTGTGGTTATTACCAAGCAAGAGGTTCAGCTCCCTAAAATCCTATTCTCCTCTTAAACAGAAAAATGAAACCGTGTAGCAGATCCATTATGCTGCTTCCTTCATGTTGGTAAAGCTCTTGGAGATTGTCATATTGAGCACATTGGAAGAACCAGAAGGGTTTATGTGAAAATGCTTTATGCAGTTTTAGGACGTTGTGACACATTTTGTTCCAGCGCCTTCCCAGAGTTTTTAAATTTTGCTGCTCACAAAGGCTAAAAGTGTGGTCAAAGAACAAAGAAAACTCTCAACCTAGATAAACCTGAAGGTAAGAGTAAGGTAAGGTAAGATAATGAATAAAGCCCCTCAGCAATCTCTGTTGCAAGAAAGAAACAACATCCCAAGCGCAGAAGTCCTTCAGCAGGCCGTGCTTGTCTTTGAATTGTTGTGCCAACAATCCAGATCAGAAAAAAGGCTCCAAATTGCAAAAGGAGGGCAAATTCAGATTAAAGGTTTTGGATTACTGACCCAGAACTCTCCATTTAAGTTCAGCAACTGAAAGGAGGAGCTCCACTTATTAAAAACAGGTTAGGTGCTGTTCCTGCTGCCTCTGAAAACAGACTAAAACTTATGTTTTAAAAAGATTGTCCTTGCTTTCAGCATGAAGCTGAGACACTAGCATGATGCAATACTAGGATAAAGCGTACAGAGAGAGGAATGAGTGCTTTCATCTTGGCACACTTACTTTCAGTCTTGCAGGAGAGAGGTCTGATCAGACAGTAATACCTGTGAGGATAAGTTTTCATCAATATTTTCTTTAATTATATATATTGTGAATATTGTTGCTATATGTTTTCTGCATCAAATCCAATGAACCTCATATCACGCGTTATGAGAATTTATCTCAGTATTTAAGGAAGATAGTTCAACAATGAAACCCTAGATAAGTTACCATCCATGATGATTTCTTCTAACGTTTTAAAATTCTATGAGGATGTACCCCCTTCTGTGCCTGCTGTCCCATCTTACTCCATAAATATCATTATTAGCAGTAAAATAATTTGATTACAGGATAGCTAAAGGTCCAGATATTAACATAATACACATAAACAAGTTATATTTAGCTGCTACCTTCATTATTACCCACTCTAAACTACTGAGGTTTATGAAAAGAGAGTTTTAAGGCAAGGACAGGTGTTGTATGTTACCCTATAAGCAATCACAAACATTTCTGAGTCATTATTATTTCCTCTTTACATTTCTTTGCTTAATTCTTCATCACAGAGAAAGGGAAAAAAGTAGATCTAAATGTGATTTGACCCATGCTGTAAATAGCAATAAAGTGTTGAAGATCAGAATGCAGAGATTCCGGATCTCAGGCTTCATGCCTCAGGACAAACATAAAAAACACTATGAAGAAAGGAAGGTAGGATGTAGAAGATTAAAATCAAAACAAGACTGCATGCATGGAAGATGATTGCTGTCTAAAAAGAGTATACAAGTAATAGGAAAGTATGAATACTATGTAAATGATAGCTGCAGGAAGTAAAAGTAATTTTTTCAAAAATCAGTTTAAACGTCCTTAAAGAGATAGGAAACACCTCATTCTGAGTTCTACTGAACCACAGCAAAATTTTACAGGCACATCATTTGCATCATACCCAACTCAGACCGCAAAGGCAACTGAGATAGTACTAGAGAATCCTTGTCTGGCAGGAACTAAGCCCAAAGGACCATGTAAGGTTTTTTTCCATCCACATTTCTCTGTAAGTCTACACTAAAACAGCTTAGGCATTTAGATAGCCAAGTAAAACAAACCCTAATTAAGGTTAAATTGGCCTTCATCCTGAGTTTCAGAAACCCACAAATGAAAGATATTTGCCAAAGTGATGTAATACAAACTGTACTGTTTAACTTGGCTATTTAGGTGATTAATCTTTGATATTAAATAGGTCTCCTATTACTCATTATTATTGTTTTATGAGACTATCATATTAATTGGTTTTAGTTGGTCTATTCACAGGCTTATGGCAAATAGACCAAATACTCTTTTTTTTTTCTTTTTTCCTTCTTTTTTATTGTATTTGAAGAAAAATAAAAATTTTAACCTGCAGGGAAGGAAATCTAATCCAGGTGAGATTTAAAATTTCCAGACTTGAAGCAGTTTTTGTTGCACTCCAGCAAAAGACAATATTTCATGCAAGTAAAACTAGACATTTAAAATAACATTTTCTTTTGTCCTCTAAAGGAGAATGAGGATTGCCTATGCGGTCTTTTATAGAACAGACCTCTCGAGTCTCATTTTCACGCTAATGGATTTTCAAATCCATTCAATTTATAACAAAGAGGAAAGAATAAACAATTAAGCCATGCACTTAACAATACTCTTACACACCTGCCAACAACTAAATGCTTTAATTAAAAATCACAGGAGAACGTACAGAAGCATAACCTTTTCCATACTCACAGAATCACTGGGAGAGAAAACTTTCTCATCATGTTTGTTTACATCAGTTCTTAACAACATTTAAGCACAGTTGATTAAAATAGCATTTAAGGTAATACTCTTAATCTATTTAATATCCTAGATACTGAATACAACATTATTATTATCCTAGAAATTGCACAAAACATACTGAGAACTTACATCAGCAAAGAGGACAGACTAGGAGGTCATCTATACCTTTGGTTCCATATTTTGGGAGGTGGTTAAACAGTGATGAAGAAGTTGAGCATATTAGACAGTGTACTGAACAAGAAAAGGAATAAACCTAGGGGAACTGGGTTGGACAATGAAAGAAAAAGGAAGGGAAGAATGAGGAGGAATGAAAGCATGATAAACGAAAGAGGCTGCACAGATGCAAAGAAACTGAGGTTAAGTCAGATTTGGAAGGTGTGAAGCAAAATTAAATGAGAACAGACATAGAGACAGTTTATGAAAGGAAGGAAACCCTTACAAATAGGAGCTGTAAATTAAATGAGAACTTGAGTCCAAACACATGGTTCCTTTTAAGGCAAAAAGAATTGAGATAATCAATATTCTGTTCTCCTTACTGAAAAGGAAAAAAAACATATCATCTGTGTGTCTGTAGGGAAGTCTACTGTTGGAAAGCGGATGAAGATTCAGAGCTCTGCTCGGCTACCTACTGCACTAGCAGCAGTTTGTGAATTCTTTTGCAGTACAAGGGATTCTTAAGAGATAATTGCAGGTAACAATTTCTTCTGCTAGAGGAACTCTAGCTTGGAAATGAAGCTTATTTTTGGATAAGCAACTTAGATACAGTGACATAATACAATTAAGTAAAGGCTGTGAAAAATGTAGACGAAGCTAGTGATGAGCAGTGTGCTACTTATTTTCCTTGCTTTGCAATACCTTTAGCAGCATGACTAAATGAGCCCTTTTCCTTATGTACCATGATATAAATATTTTTTCAACATTGGTTTAGTCTGGCCATATTGCTTACTGAGAGGAAAGCTGTGAATTATGCGAGTCGCACAAAAAAAAAAGGGGGGTGATAAGCTCTCATAGAGCATCATTTAGTTACCCCTGCATACAGAGAAGAAAAAAATCAGTAGAAGTATTTTAGTAGAGCTTTATGCCTTCCATGTATACTAGGATTTCACATGAAACCAAGCAACCACAATTACCACAATTCAGAGACCTCAAAAGGGCAACAATTATCACTCATTTTAAAAACCACATTAGCTTTCCTGTAAGTAAGGGTATCTATTCCAATATGCAGTTGTTTATGCTGTATACTGAGCCATATGTACCCCACTTCAAGGTTCCTAGTTCTGATTGTTGCCAAAGTAGCAGGCTTTCAATCTCCACATGCCTAAACACGTGTCTTAGGCCATGTTCAGCTGTAAGCAAAATTGCCCAGCTTTATACTGTACAGCATTATATGTGAAAAAAGACTGAGTTATTCTTACCTGGTTTACAGATTAATTTTACAAGTTCAGATTTCTCTTTCACATTTCCTAATTTCTTTATTATTTCATCATTCAAGTGAAAAGAAAGAAAGCAGCTATCTTTGGAAAATTAGAAACATTGTATTATTTGAGGCATGTATTATTAATTTTATTTATATATATAAATTATATTTTTTTCTTATAGTTAATCACAGGCAAAATGGGANATATTAGGGGAGAAAAAGTTCATAAATTTCTCTTTCATTTTTTTTCCTATAATTTCTTATAAAAAGAGATGCAGAATATTGGTATGAGTTCTGAATTTTTTACAAAAGTTAATTTCTTGATATACTCATATATACTCAAAGGAGTTACTGATAACTCACAGGGTAACTGATTTATTTTCTGTTTATGTGACAGGAATATATGATCTGAAAGGTAACTTAAAGGAATTCAGAAGTTGGAGCATATTCCTGGTTTTATGAAGAAGCTGTTGTCACAGTGACGGTTAATACAAAGCTTGACCTTGCACTGAACAAGAAAAATTAAAATGACAGAAAAGGCAAAGGAGACAGAAAAAAAAAAAAAAGGAAGGGTGGGGTGGGGTGGAGAAAGAAAAGGTCGGCTCACAGATATTTTTCTGAAACTAACAAACTGAACCTGATAAGATGATGTCATCAATTACGACACTGTTCCTTCTCAGTCAAAGAATATATGAAACAGGAGTCAGAGGGCTAGTATGCTAGCTACCTCTCTGAAAGAGAGCGATGAAATCTGCCTTATGTTACAAGACATGTATAAAATAATTATTACATCCATAAGTACCTCAAAGATGTGAAAGCCTTTTTCCCAAACTTCAAATCAGGAAAAAAAATTACTCTCTGGTTTTCACAGGTGATCTGAAAAATATTTGAATTTACCAACAAAAACAAGAAAAATCATTATTTGCCATTAAAAGGAAAAAGTTCCTCCTTTCTGCAATTCTTTGTTACCAATGCAAAAACTAAAATGTTGGAGTGGGCTGGCAAAGGGGCAGGCAACAAGATGGCTGTATCACTACATCAGGAAAAGTTCGGTGTCTTTCTCATACAAAAAATTTCATTAGCATTAACACTGCTCCAGTTTCTTTTCAACAAAAATTTCCAAACAATCCTAGTCAGAGCGTCTAATGAATTTGGAAAGTTGATGCTAACTCTTACCAAGAACTGGTCTACACCATGCAATAATTGGTTTGCCAAAGCTCATTTCCCTAGCCGTCTCTAGCCAGCAACACAGACTGTTTGGATTGAAGACTGTGGAGCTGTACAGTAAGTTTCATTTTAATTATGGCTCTATGAAAGCAATGTATTCACATCAAAATAGTTTTCAAAAGAAAACTTGGCATGGCATACTATAAATATGTTTCTTGTAAGTATCTATGGACGACTAACTACCTCTGAAAACACAGCCACTAATACAGTCCCTTTATGACCTCTGGGGGACAGAAACAGTGTTCATGTTCTATGATACCCAAAAGTAGTTTAAGTATCTGGGCACATTTGGTAGTAGGAAAGGATCTGTCTGCATCTGAAGTGTAACAGTTCTTAGTCATGTGTGGCACATTGTTCTGCGGCAAAAGGATATGCAGAGCACAGGCAAAAGCAATCAATAAATACATTGATATACATGTCATGATAATATTAGAGATGAGTAATTGTGTATGTTTAATTTCTCACTTCAGTTACTCTGCCAATGTGACATATGATGAGCCTCATAAACTATTGTGTGGGTGCATATGAGAAACAGCAGTTCTAGCTCTGTTTCTCATACAGAAACATACTGTTGGTCCTGATGGCACCTCTCTTGTCCCATCTTTTCTTGCAATCTCTGAATCTGATCTTGTATTCTAGAGGGACTCCAGCTCTTTACAGCTTCAAAGCCAGTTTTCATGTGCAGCTTATCTAAAGTTATACTACTTATATTTCTTTCTGTTATTATTTAGCCGAAGTCTCAACTCTTGTCGTGGTTAGAAGAGTCTTAACTAGTAGTAAAATCACTGAACAGAAAGTTGGTTCTGTTTTACCTCAAGCCAGGACAACTGGCTACTAATTTTTATCCAGTTTCACACATGGGTTATTTTTGGTTAACATAAAGTAACTCCCTTATCCAAAAATATTTAGATCATGGCCTTGAGGAAGATAACTTTTTTTTTAAGCATTTGGAAAAAAACGTCTGCCATTGTGTAGTAACTTCTTGTATGTGTGCAAATTATTCAGCCAAATGTTCATTGATATCATTCATAAAAAGCATTGCAAAAACACATCTCAAACAACTGGAGAATTACAAATTCAGACAAAATTCTGCAACCAATTCTTATAAATTCCTACACTTACTTCTCCAAAATAAATGAAAACTGAGGCCTGTGCTATCCACACATGATGGGTATCAGTATATTGTTAATATTAGTTTGTGTTGAACTGGATATAAGTGTACTAGAATGGTGTAATTAACAAGCATGCCAGTATTTCATAATACTAAGATGGTATAACGAGACACAATCTTACACATGTATGTGAACAATATGATCAACAATGAGTCAGACAAAGATGGTTGTAGTTTCCGACAGGTGGCATCCAAGTAACAAAAGGCTACCAGAGGAAGCACAAGGAGCTGCAAATAGGCAGAACACTTTCCCAAATGAACAGCAAACTGGACCAGCAAGACAAAATAAAATAAGGTAGGCAGCATCAGAAACAGAGGAGAACCTGCTTTGTGCAAGAGGAGTAACAGCATAAGAATCTCATGTGCAAGCAAGGAATAAAATCACAGAAGATTTTTCTCTCATCAGAGACCTGTCAGGGCTGATTAATTTGATATCTCCAGCTAAGAACCACTACAGACCATAGCCATCAGTGCTAAATATATCGTGACATTGTATACCCACAGCTTTTTGAGAATATGATTGCTAAAGACTAACAGCTTTATGCAGGTAGTGATGAAATATATTGTGTAAGAATTGACCACTAGCACAAAGTACATTATTAATGAATTAATATAGTAAAACTTTAAAGTGTGCAACTGTCCTGATTTGTCACTCTCCTAGACATCACCAGAGTGATCTCTAATTCCCTGTATAAATATAAATATATATATATGCATATATACATCACACACATATATTCATTTGCAAGACAGTAGAATTATTTTAATAAAAAAGATACTTACTTCCACATGTTAACAGCTAAACAGAAAGGTGTAACCATGCAGGTAATTTGACAGCTTTTTCCTTTAATCATTAGGTCAGTGAGATGCATGATGAACATCACGATTGAATATGTTGATCCACAGGTTAAGAAATCATTTTGCAGGACTTTTTCTAATGTAGCTGCACACCTGTGGCTCTTGCATCATCCCTTTTCATTACCTCCACACTCTATATAAAATATCAGTTACACTTAAGTTCACTTTTAATTGTCTATCTTTATTGGACTTGACTGAGTTTCTTATTCCAGTACTCATTTTAATGTGCTTAACTTCAATTCTTCCTCCCAGTGGAGAGAGGATGTCAAAAAAGTACCAATAAATGCAAGCAACACAAGAAAAATATTTGACTCCTCTGTTACTCGCAGTAGGCCTGGACTCTCTTATTTGTCAGTGAAAGAATTTCCTTCAAAGAGAAAAGGAGGAATGAGCTCACATTGCTCTTCAAAGCTTATGTATACTTGAAGTGAGGAGACCTCAACAATGCCAATAACGTGGTCCTTGAGAATGTCACCAGCTGACCACCAGCAGCTGCAAAGGTCTTAAGAAGCACATATCCGTGGAGACTGAACAGTGCAAGCAATGATGGGCTTGGCAGAGGAAAAGACTCAGCAAGTTATTAAGAGGCCAGACTCCCAGTCTTTTTCCCCTGTGTTCACATTATTTCATTTACAACTTGCTCAGCGTTAATGTAGCAGAGAAAAAACAGTAATGGAGTGCTAAGACAAAGACAAAACAATAAATCTTGGAAATGAAAAATTTTTCTTTATGCTGACAGATTCAAACCTTTACAAATTATCGTGTCATATATTTCTGCACACACATTTCTTTATCAGCCCTCAAGCTTATTATTTTTAAATTAATATTATATTTTAGGCTATTATTGAAACAACCCTAAAGGAATATTTGGAATTTAAGGGCACCACCAATCTTAAGAAACATAGTAGATATTTCAACATCAGGAGAATTGATAAAGATACTCAAACTGCTACTAACATATATTTACACAACTCCTAGGTGTATTGACCTTCAACAGATAGATTATCCTTGTTACAGAATTTTTAAAAATGAAATCTGATTTGTTGTCACTTTAATATAATTTCTTTGACTTCCAAAGATCATGGTTATACTTCTGTGCATGGGATCACCCTTACACAATGGCTATGTGGATTTTTCTTAACAATCCTTAAAAATTTAACCAAATTAGTTCAAACATTTACAGCATTTATCAAAGTTTATTAAGTTAAACTGATATAGCCAATGTATTATTTTAACTCTTAATTTCCTTTCTGCATTTGCCTCATAATTCTCTAAACACAAGATTCCCAATGAATACCAGGGAGTTTTTTGATCCCCTTCTATTCATACAATATATCCCAGAGTTGCTTTATTTTCACCCTTCCAACTATCTATACCAGTCTGCAAACACTTATAATTACTTGCTACTTTGTTTAGGTTACAGTTCCCGAGTGTGTAATAAGAATCTCAGAGTGCAAGGAAGAAAATATAATGTCTGTCTAGTTTCAGAGACAAGGCAAGGAGAGTAGGAAGGTGTCAACAGAAAAATGTTGAAAAGTCTCAACAATGAGATTGAAACAGCTCTGCCTACAAAAATAGAGTGGAAAAATTTTTACTTTATTGCTCTTGCCTTGTGTAAGGTAAATTCTGACAAACCTAGTTGTACTCTGGAAATTAGAGTATTGAAAAAAGTACAATTATTTTGCCTACATCCTCTCTCAGAGTGAGTACTGAAGCACTACTTCAGCAACAAATTGGAGCTCTTAGCATTTTCAGTCTGATGATTGCAAAGCAGTAGTTAAAAGCATCAGTTTTCCTGTTTTAGACAACTTTAAAATATTTTGCAGACGTACTTTACATGCGTGATTATGAAAAATCTGTATTGGGGTAGTAAAAAGAGGGAGGCTATTTTGCTTCCTCTAGTTTGGTATTTTTTCATCATTCAACTGCTTTAGTTCTGTCGAAACATAGAGCATGTCCAAAAAAATCCTTCTGTCCCTTAAGCAGCAGAAGAAGATTTCAAATGAGAAGAAAAGATAAGAAGTCAGGCTACAACATAAAGTGATAAACTTTGTAGTTAAATATGTGATATTTCACTAGTTCTGAATATTATTATTGTGGCATAGGTCTCTGCACAGTCTCAAAGTTTAGTGGAAATATAAGTGATGCAGCGCAAATCCTTTTATGTTTTCCTTCAGCAGGTGGCCCCCAAGCTCTGAAGTTCAGTTAGCAAAATGCAAACTGCAGCAATGAGCCTCAGCCAAAACTTGAAATTTCTTATTTCTGGAATCAGATCTATTTTGATATCTTTATCAAAAGACCTTGGAGAAAATTAAAAAAAAAATCTTCAAAGACTTTTTAAAGGTCACTGCTAACTCATTTTGTTTCTCAAAATCCATATCGGAATAACAAAAATTAGTGAAAATTTCTCATGGATGAATACTGTATAAAATTGGAATACATGTGAATAACATAAACCTGTAAGTTTACACATCTCTTTTGTTTTCACCAGTGTCCTCTTTTCCATTATAAACAGTTAATGCAAACACAGATGATAATTTGAAAGCAAAAAATTGGGACCTACTATTGTCCCCATCTGTTCATATCTCCAGTCGGTCTCTGTTGCCACCCCATGACCTTTTTTTAAGGCATAGTAAACACCTTTTTTCTCTACATTTGCACAAAAATCACTACATTCAGGTGTCTGTACCAGCGCTATGCCACTAATGTAACATAGTAAACAAGCCTTTTGTGTTACGGGTTACAAAACTCACTATCTTGTGAAGAGTTAATCTTTACCACCACTTCTATATCAAGTACCTTTCCCACTTAGCGCTTACTGATATGTAATGCAGTGGCAATTCAAAAAGGAAAATCAGGATCCTTTCTACGGACAACCTACCCTGGATCCATTCATAGCTGGTACTCCATCTGTTGTTATAGAAACCAGTTTCATTATTATGACTTCCTGCCTCTTTGTCTATCTCTCTCATCTAGCCAGCTGTTTTAACTACAATCATCACCATAGTGTCAAAAGGCTTGACAAAGAAAAAAAAATGAAAAACAAGCAAACAAAAATGCTAGATCAAATCAATCAAATCAGCACTAGTCCAAATACCATTGATGTTTGTCTCTTTCAGTGCATCCATTCCTGTGCATGTAGATATCTTCTTCATTGTGACACTCATCTATTGATTTCAATGCTCTTTTTAGTTATTGAAGAAAAGCTATAGCAGACACATGGGGCTGACATTGAGTCTGGAAGGTGGTAAGATTTCCAGCTATTTTAATCTCTGTGGGCAGATATCGCTCTTGCTGACAATGAAATGTATTAAATTGGGGAAGAGTCTCCTGGACAAAGTGGTAGAACCCTCATTGCTTGGGACTAGTGAAAGTAGGTTGAACAATGTTCAAGAAAATGTGCTGTAAGGAACACACTGGCAGAATGATAGATTAGATGAGCTAAGGGTTGTTAGTTTTTTCTAACTTTTGCAGGTATTAGTAACCCCACAGAATTTCCAATGCAAACAAGTTGGATTTTACTGTGGGGAAAGAGAAGAAGAAAAAGGGGAGTGGAAGGAAAAGAGTAGTTTGTGGAAATAAATACTGAATGTAGGAAGAATGTATCTTTCCAATTTCCTTTAGCAATTGACAGATATTATATCACATCACTGAAACTTTTACATTCTACTAAATAGTGTCTTATCAGATAGAGAAAAGGGATTCATGTTGTAAGACATTAAGCAGAACAAGTATAACTCTGCCAATGATTTAAAAGTTTGCATCATATCAAAAATAGATGGGTAAATATCAGGGAGACTAGCATACTCAATAACTGAAAAGGGATTGCCGTTGGTTCATTCTTTGTGGCATAACTGGTTGTTTCTACAGTTCCTCAAAAATATTTCCTAATACCCCAGGTGATTTCTATTTCAGTGGCTAAAATATAGCAAGTCTATTCACGCAGCAAACATTAGTTCTCACCCCAGGCAGGATAATTGTGAAGCACTATTAACCAAAACAAGCAAACTTTGTACAAAATTTCTTTCAATAAAAATGCATTTTTTTTCTTTTATTTGTTCTTTTAATAGAGCTCTGCAGTTTCACTGGATTTCTTACTGAACACGAATTGGATTTCTCCTTTTATTGCTCAATAAAGCAGAAAATAGCCAATGTTCTCAACACTGAATACATCAGTATTTTTCCTACTCACTTTTTTAGTTTCAATTTACACGTACCTAGTGTTAAACATCTTACATTTGGCACATTTCTAAAAAATCTTTCCGGTAATATGACAAAAATTAAGCACAGAGCAGAGTGAAATCATGCCATTTTCAGTTCTTTCTATAGTGCACTACAAATTCAAGATGCATAAGATGCTTGAAGAATTTTAGCAGATGGGCACAGAACTTCAGTAACATATGATAAATGTATAAATTCTCATAATCTGTCATTGATTTTCATGAAAAATAAAGTTCAACATCACAAAATACTAATTCACTATTCTCATTCTCCTTTAAATCACACACAAACAACCGCCCCAAATAGCAAGCAGTGAGGTACCCTGTTATCTCTAGTAACCATTCTGTTCTTTGCAGCTCCAGTTTTACCTCATGTTTCAAGGCTTTGATCTTTAATACTTTTCTTTTCGATAGTTCAGAGAAGACATTATCAAAAGCATTTTTGAAAACTCACACAAAATATCACAATTGCATCATTTTTATTTATTACTTTAGTAACTTTTTTCAAAAAGCAGCAAAAGATACAGGAACAATTGCCCTAGTACTGTATTTATCTACTGTGGTTATGTAATTTTAACACTCCATTTTTGTGTTATATTTTACTATTAACACTAATCATTTTACAAATCTAATTTGTAGGAAAAATATTATTTGCCAGAGTTAGCCTCTTATATCCAGAGAATCAGTTTAGTTTGTCTGAATAATATCGCTTCAGTTCACCTACTACCCTTTTTGGCAAATCTGTAAATTACAACAGTTAGGCGGTGGGAACTGTCACAGAACATTGTCTCACTGATAAAGTCATTCTTCTTTTGATCAAAGCTTTACAGAACCATTGTCAATCAATATGTAGAATTTATTCAACATTAAGTATTCAAAGCCTGATTTTGTCAGGTAATTGTTGTACATGACGATGTTGTTTTTATCTGCAAGGGGAGTTAATGACAATGTTGTATCTGTCTTAGATACTGGTCAGCTAAAGAAATTAGTCAGTGGCCCTGAAGCTGTCAACTGCTCATGCCTAAAGTCAGGTTATTGCCAAACAATCTTACACTAAACATCTGCCTTCTTCTATTCAGAAATTTTTGTGCAGCAGAGAAGAAAGAATTCAGACATTCGCCTAGGTTTCCAGCACCTAAGGTGCAACAGTACCGGCAGCTTCGGTCAGACTACATAATGATAGAAAGAATTAACCTCTTACAAAGCAGCAAAAGCAGCCTGAAGCCAAATCATCTGCGAGTTCTTGCCTTGCTTTTCCCAGGGAACAAGACGTCATATTGCAGGATGGCAAGGAGGCAGAATAGGTACAGGACAGATCAAAGATATCTGCCTGCCACTGACACAAGGCCTATAGGCGACCCTACTCAAATGGACAAAAGTTGAATGCCTTAACATTCAGGAAGCTCTGAGAACCAGAGTACCAAACTAGTTCTCCAGTGTTCATCTTTCTCTACTGCAGCAAGCATAACTTGGAAACATTGCCCTAATTTTTTTATTTTTTCTTACACTACAAAAGCTCTTCCTACAATCCTGGACAACAATGTCCTGTATAACAGGCAAAAACTGACCTTACACATGAAGGCAAAGGAAAAAGAAGCATGCACTTCCATAGATGATTTGGTGATACAATCACATAAGTAAAAGGAACCCCTTGTGGTTTTGCTGGTGTTTTTTTAAGTAAACAAAAGGAGCATATAGGCACAACATGAGGAAATTCTTGAAAGAAAAATAAAATTAATATGAAATATTTCTAATGCCCGATGCAATTGCAATTTGCTCCATTATTTTGCTTAAGATACACAAGCCATCTGGATCTCTAATGTGATGTTTTGAAATAGCATCCTAACTGATCCTTCATGTCAGGCAGAATCACTAGATGTCTGTTTCGCAGAATCACTAGATATCTGTTTCACAGAATCACAGAAGTGTCACGGTTGGAAAGGACCTCTGAGATTTCCAAGTCCAGCTATACACAAAAACACAACCCACACCCAACAATTTCAGCCACTAGAGCATACCCTGAAGTGCCACATCTACATGTTTCTGAAATATTTCCAGGGATGGTGATTCAATCACCTCCCTGGGTGGGCTGTTCCAGTGCCTGACTACTCTTTCAGTAAAGTAATTTTTCCTAATATCTAATCTAAACCTCCCCTGCAGCAACTTCAGTCCGTTTCCTCTGCTCCTGTCATTATTCACTTGAAAGAAAAGGCCAACACCCACCTCCCTACAACCTCCTTTCAGGTAGTAGTAGAGGGCAAGGAGGTCTCCCCTCAGCCTCCTCTTCTCCAAACTAAACATGCCCAGTTCCCTCAGCCTCTCCTCACAGGACTTGTTTTCTAGAACCCTCACGAACTTGGTAGCTCTCCTGTGGACACGCTCCAGCACTTCAACGTCCTTCTTGTAGTGAGGGGCCAAGAACTGAACATAGTACTCAAGGTGAGGCCTCACCGGTGCTGAAAACAGAGGCACAATCACTTCCCTACTCCTGCTGGCCATGCTATTCCTGATACAAACCAGGATGCTGTTGGACTTCTTGGCCACCTGAGCACAGTGCTGGCTCATGTTAAGCTGGATATCCACTAGCATGCCCAGGTCCTTTTCTGCTGGGCAGCTTTCCAGACACTCTTCCCCAAGCCTGTAGCGGTGCATGAGGATGTTGTGACCAAAATGCAGGACCCAGCACTTGGCCTTACTGAACCTCATACAATTGGCCTTGGCCCATCGATCCAACCTGTCCAGATCCCTCTGTAGAGCCTTCCTACCCTCAGGCAGATTAACACTCCCACCTAGTTTGGTATCATCTGCAAACTTACTGAGTGTGCACTCAATCCCCTCATCCAGATCATCAATAAAGACATTAAACAAGACTGGCCCCAAAACTG
>VXBJ01003087.1:220124-230809 GCA_013400055.1 Nycticryphes semicollaris
CTCAAAAATATTTATGTTTACATATAAATTTTCTAGGAAAAATAAATGTGAAATGTATTGAGTTATAGCATTGTTATTTTTTTCGCTTTCTTGTACACAAAGACCAGTGTTTTAACAAATATTTTTAAATTTCACTTTATTAATTTTTATTTAGATATATTAGAAAATAATAATTTCTATCTTTGATCATGGTTTAATAATAGAGACAAAATAATCATAAGCTTGTTTCACTCCTTGACAGTAAAGATAAATTACTATATCTTTAAGCAAATGCACAGAGTAAAACAGATACATAAAATAATTTTGGCCAACTACAATGGGTAGTTAACTGCTTCTGAAGAGTGGTAGTACCACTATCTTTAAAATTAAGGCCATATATTGTCCTTATCACTGTTTACTACTGTTTAACGTTTTCATGAGCCACAGTTGTTTAATGTAATCAGTAGAAAAATTTATCATCAATATCAGACCACAAGCCAGCTCAGTAGAGACTGTTCCTTACATTAGCTAATTGCAGTTATTCTAGCATTTTACTGTAAAGTTCAATTTCTAAAAATAATTGCAAAGGAGTCCTCAATCAAAATATTAGTTACCCAACCTAAAAATTATTTAGATATAAATGTTATAGTCTGGCCTAAGATACCAACTACTGGTTTGGTTTGGAAGTTCTCTGTCAGTCCCACATTATGACAACATACATGGCAAATGGGTCAGTAGTGATGGATTCAAACTGAAGTCCTAATAGTTTTAGTCACTGTCCATAAGGAATCTTCCGTATCCCTTTGATCATTTCAGCTGCCTTTGCTTACTTGTTCTCTAGCTCTACGATTTCCTTCTTAAAACAAAGAAATCAGAACTGTTCTAAAACTCTAACAGCGGGCTTAGCCAACATCCGTGTTCACCGGACTTCTCATGTTAAAAGAAAAAATACCAACTAACTGCAGCCTGAAGCTTACAGAATATCCTGAAAATATAAGACAGGGAAAAAAGTAAGATGTCTCTAGTGTGAACTCTCCTGGTTCTGTGCATTTCTGCCACAAAATTCTTTGTCCCTAAAGCGACAGTGGATCCAAACACACTTTAAAATTATTCAGACTTACATAACAGAAGAGGAAAAAAGCATTTTTGCCCCCCCCCCCAAAAAAAAAAAAAAAAAAGAAAAAAAGAACAATTAATTCTAATTATGATTTCTTTCAGTGATCATCACATACTAATGATAACAGCAATATAAGCTAAGGAGCTGTGCAAATTCGTGACGAGAAGCTGTATTTCACTTAAGAGGAAGCATTCATTTCCCCTTGACCAAATCAAGTCCTTTCCTCAACTTCACCAATTAAAAACAAAACCTTAAGGAAACAATTTACACTGACTGCTTCTGGCACTTTGAAAGGTGATTTTTTTTAAATATCCTCCCAGTCAGCATGATAACAGCCTCTGCAATAATTATAAACAGTGAGAAGGGAAAATTGTTTCTGAATATTTGTTTTGCATTTGATTCCTTGGTACTTCCGGAAATTCTCTACTTTGAAAATTACATTTGGTTCAGAGAACACCATGTGAAAGGATAAGTTTTTCGTATTTTAATTTTATGAATCATCTTTCAGCTTGATGCTGTCTCTTACTCATTGTTTAAATTCTACTACTGAAAAATTGTGAGAATAGTTATTGTCTCTAATGTCTCCTAGTATTTTTATGTCAGCTCCATTCAAATGGCTTATTTTTTATTCTCTTCAGGAACAGTTTTAAGGCTTTTCTTTTTGCATCAAGATAACAGAAAGAGATTTTTAAAATATGCTTTCATCCTCTGTTTTTCCATGTTTCAGGAATAATAAAATGCAATAGTAATTCTTTTCTGAATTTTATCACTTACAGATTCATGTTATAGTCTTCCTTAGGGCTTGCTGCAAAGGGTTGCATCTTGTATAAGCAACAGTAATTACAGATTTCCTACAGGCTATTCAGATGTGTAGACTTCAAGAAATATTACANNGACTTCAAGAAATATTACACCAAGATACATTTAAAGGGGTTTTAAATGTTTTTTTACTTCTATCAGGTAATGATTTTCTAATAGGGTCTACACTAGATTCTGACCTAGCAACGACTACATCTAACGTTAACCTCCTTTCACTTTTATAGAAATGAATGTAAAGGAAAACAATTACTAATTACTATATCCTCATATACTAAGTATTTAATGGATCTGCAACTACGTTTTTTTTTGTTTTTTTTTTTTTCTATTGGAATTTGCAAGGAATAGTGTTGGGGAAGGCATCACTTCACTTATACTTTTCATGAGCAAAACTCCACTATTAAGAGCTGAATTCCCTAGTCACCAGAATTCATTTCCCATTCTGCATGAGTCCAATAGCACTAAATAGGTGGATTACTGAAGCAATTTCTTTAATGTCAGCTCTGCAGGCTAGAGTTCAAAATCAGTGAAAGATGATCTGGCTTCCCAGGAACTTCTGCACTTTTAGCTTTCCTGACACTAGACATCTTCCTATTTTCTCACCAACACAAATCTTCTGGTGGTCACCTCCCTCCAACCAAAATCTGGCAAAACATTCTCATACTGCAGTGGTGCCTGTGAAATAAACCTGTTCCTCTCAAAATACAAGAATTCCCATGCTATATTCTATATAGGATATATTTAGTAAGTTTCTTAGAGTATACGATACTGAAGTTTAAAGGGCTTTATGAAGTTTGTCATCAAAAATCTCCAAGTGCTATTGTTTTCTGGTCAAGTAGTGTTAAGGACAGATCTTTCCACATTGTGAAAAGAGACAGAAAATATAAAAATATCAAAATTTGCGTGACTATTTTTTTTAACTCTGATTAAAATTACCAGTTAAAATGTGAGGAGCTCATTTCTCTTACATATTGACCTATTGTGACTTAAAAAGGTCCTTAGATGTCTTGTCTTGGAAGTTATATTCACCTAATTATATTTTGCATGTGGCTTTTTGTCACTAGGCCACTGCTTACCCATTATAGCCCTCATTTTCATGATGAATCACAATTGGCCAAACCAGTAATATAAATGCAATGTATGTTCTACCCTCCCTCTTTATGATTAATGCTACTAGTGGTACAAATTTGCATGAATGAATGTCAGTGTGTTTTCTGCCCTGAACGTTTCCTGCTGGCTTCAATTCAGCCCTGCTGACATTTATTACAAATAATAGCTAAATATTCTTGATTTAATGGCTGTGGTGGCCCCACGTCTGAAGGTGATGTCTGTAATAAAAGCAGACAAGACAAGCTTATAAAAAATACTAATCAGATTGTGTTTGCACACATAATGGAGAAGCCTCACAGACTTACCAGCAAAATGGAATGACAGTTTTTAAAATGCAGCTGCTGGAAGTCAAGAGTTCAAGAACATATCACCTGCATTATTTTTTGTCCCTCTTCATTCTTTTATCAGCTCTTTAAAATGCCTGTGACAACAGTGAGAAGACCATAGTCAAAAGGGTCAGTTTCAGTTCTGATCCTCTTTAGACAAAAAAACAATGAATACCATAAATCCCAGTGTAGTTGCATGACTATCACTGCTAGTTCTTCTTGCAGAAAAGCATGAGGAATTAGAGGGACTTGTTACCATAGAGTTAGACTCACATCTCTAGAGTCATGCTTAGCCTAGGTTAATTTGAATCATGCTAAAAAGGGTGATTCCTCCCCACCATGTGCCCTGAATGCAAATATGTTCTGGTCTTTAGAAAGGGATGAAAAAGAGGTTGCCTGCCAGAAACACAGAGCAGATGAGAAAAACAATAGCTAAGAAGAGAGGTTTTGCAAGATGTACATAAAGTATATATAGTACATAATGGAAAAGACTGAAGAAAACATAAAAAGATACTATACAGATTTAGTATTGATGACATAGGCAAATAATTTTCCTCTTGCCTTGGGAATGAACAGCTGCAATGCTCTGGGGCTGGACCAAACGTTAACAGGGTCACTTCAGGTTTTAATCAGCAGCAATATAATCTTCTCCAGAATATTCTGGAATGTATACTACAATATCAAAATTAAAATGGGTAAGGCCATTGACTATAAGGCCTAAATCCTACTAGTCAGGTTATTTAGAGCACTGTATCCTTTGATTTCCCTTAATATCATTACCATGCAAATGGTTTAAGAAGCATTTTTCTCCACCACCTCCCCAAGGATTAGAGGTGAGGCTGACTGGCCTGTAGTTCCCCAGATGCTCATTCTTCCCCTTCTTGAAGACAGAAGTGACATTTGCTCTCTTCTAGTCTTCAGGTGCCTCTCTCTAATGTCATGATCTTTGAAAGATAATTAAGAGTCACCTTGCAATGCCATCAGACATCTCCGTCAGCACTTGTGGGTGTAAACCATCAGGCATCACGGTTTCTTTAAGTGGCCTCTAACCTAGTCCCCCTCCACTGACAGACACTCTTCCACATTCTAGACTTTCACTCTGTTCTTAGAGTCCTGGAATTCCATAAAGCTAGTCTTAACATAGTTGGTCACTAGCACCCTTGCCCCATTCAGTGGGTCAGAACTTTTCTTTGTGCTGCCTTTGCTTGATTGCCTACTTGTCAGGAAGGACCTTTCTTGAGTTTGGAGGAGAATAACCTTGAAAACCAACTAGCTCTCCCGGATGCTTCTCTTAACTAGGGACATACCTCATGGGATTCTTCCAAACAAATCCCTGAAGAGGCCAAGGTCTGCTCTCCTGAAATCCAGAGCTGTGGTCTGGCTTTTTGCCCTGTTCATCCTCCTAGGATCATGAAACCAACAATCTTACGGTTGCTACAGCCAAGGCTGTCCCTGACTTTCACATCCATCACCAGTTCTACCTTGCTTTTAAGTAACAGATCCAGCACAGCACCCTTTCTTCTTAGATCCTCAGTCACCTGTACCAGTGCACTCTAGAAAATCCAAACTGCATGAATCCTTCTGTGTTGTCTCTCCAGCAGATATTAGGGTGGTTGAAGTCCCTCATAAGGATGAGGGTCTGGGAATGCGATGTTCCTTCCAGTCACCTGAAGAGGTCTATAACAGATGCTTGCTGCAGCAGAAACCATGTTGGCCTACTTGCTAATCTTCACCCACAAGCTCTCAGCTGGCTCCTTACCCACCCCTGGGCAGAATTCCATGCACTCCAGCTACTCTCTCACATAAAGGGCAACTCCTCCTTCCTGACTTCCAATTCTGTCTTTCCTAAGAAGCCTATATCCATCCATCACAGCACTCCAGTTGGGAGAGCTGTCTTACCACACTTCCTTGATCCCCAGGAGGTCATAACCCCGTGACTGCCTATAGACTTCAAAGTCATGAAGCAGGCATTAGAGGAATTTCAGAGAGGCACTGAAGCATTCCAGTTCCCAAGTACAGACTTACATCCCCATGCTCAAAGATTTTGATCTTCAGGGCTATTTTGTTGATTACTCTGTCCCTTCTGCTCACATCATCCCAGGCCTACTCCATCCAAAACTTCCTTAATTATTTTTTGAGGAATCATTACCTATCCAGTGGTTTCTAGTTGAAAGCTCTCCCTTCCCAGATAACTGCAGTGTTAATCATCAAAGACAAAACTATGCAATTGTACCATTTGAGCAAGCGTTTGGGACCAGGGGTCTGACACACAGAAGCAATTAAATTAAACATGGATCTGGCTATGTTCTTTTCAGCTAGAGTTATGCAAGAAAACACCATGTATCATAAGATAAATAACAGGAATTTATCCATATTTTAGATCTTTTAAAACAACTCAATCTAACAAAGTCTATATATCAGACATATAACAGCTATTATTACTTAACAGTTATCTCCCATATATTGTTCATGTGAAAATATTGTTGTGCATTTTTTGTTTTTTCTCTTCCTTTACCAACTTGCAAATCACACTAATTCTTACTATGTTCTTAATTAATTTACAATCTAAACCAGGAAAGACTTGTGCACCAATAAATCCTATTGTAGACAAGAACTCCTGGGAGCAAGGCAGCAAGGCCTGGTTTATCTCTATTTATCTATTATCTATGGTTATTTTTTTTTTCTGGCAGTCACAAAATAAAGAATGTCAAAGAGATTTTAATTACTCAAAATCCTTTTTTTTTCTTTCTGTTGATTACAAACAGCAAAACAACTTTTATGTTAAACTTTCAAAATGACAATTTAATTTATGAATACAGTGATTTATTTTTTTTAGCTCCATTGCTAAGCATTATACATATTGTGGAATACTACTGTTACATAAAGTGTTGTTTAATTGTATATCAAAAATGTGCTTGGAATTAAGAATTGCCCCAATTCATAAAAAGAATTGTTCAACTGCCCATAGGCAGTCTAAACAGATCAGGGAATAGGCTTACAGATTTTGTTGGGGCAATGCACATTGTAATTGTCCAAATTTTGATGTCAGCAGCCCTCAATCAGATTCTCACGGACCTTACATTTTTATATAGCAGAGGCCTGAACAAAAGATAGGGGCTACTTATTAAAAAGTTCCTGCTGACCTGAATGGCCTTAGACAGAATATAATCACTTCGGGTGACTAACACAAAGTTTAACAAGGATTGCATAAAGCATTTCACCCCTGCTTTTGTCAAGTAGGGAAGTAACAGTCCAAAGAAGGTACAGTAAGGAATCTTTTGGGCCCAGCTACTCAAGGATTAAGGGGTAGGACTGGCTTTCAGGAAGATGTGTGACTGTACTTCTACAAATGCTGCAGTAGTAGCAAGCTCTGCACCTTTAGATCAGGAAGTTCTAAAGATCTAAGAGTGTTCCATCAGCTCTGTAAATGGCTTCATATTACAATGACAGAATGCTTAGAGTTGGAAGGGACCTTAAAGATCATCAAGTTCCAAGCCCCCTGCCACGTGCAGGGACACCTCTCACTAGACGAGGTTGCTGGTCTTGAACACTTCTAGGGACGGGGCATCCACAACTTCTCTGGGCAACCTGTTCCAACATCTCACCGCCCTCACAGTAATAATTTCTTCCTAACAGCTAATTTAAATCTCCTCTCTCTCAGTTTAAAACCATTCACAAAGACTGATCTGTGCCTCACTGGGCATACGTGAATTTGCCATTACATAATTCTTTTACCTAGCATACTAAAGTGGAGGCAAAGGTTGTGAATTGTTATGTTCCCATTCCCAGGGCATTTTATAGCTTGCACAGTCACCCTGAACAAGAAGCTTCAGAACACGCATTCCCTAAATGCAAGGTGCATCCAACTTTTCTCTCAGGATCAACAAGAAGAGATTTCTAGTGAATTAATGATGACAACATCCTGAAACATTTCTACAGAAAGGGGTGCCACTAACATGCTTGCTTAGGACAACAAAAAATTGCTGCCAGGTGAAAAAAAAATGCTACTTGAAGTGTTGTTTTACTTTATCATATAAGCAATATGCACTTTCCAGATTCTAAAACAAGTCTGAATTAATGGAGAGGAAAACTATCTTCTGGCTACTGGCCCAGAGACCTATCCTGAATGCAGTTTTCCTCTTGAGTTTCACCAACAAAAGCAGAACGTTTGGTTTATTCTCCATGGAATTTTCATTATAAACAATCTAACCTGCAGTAATTTGGATGACCAGTGATATTTTTCATGTTCTTAAGACTTTGTAGAATTAAGGCTCAATTCCACAGCACTTGAAGGTTATATAAGGTCGTTAACTGATTTCATTTGCACTTTAATGAATTTTTTTTTATTTTTTTCTTATTTCGTGCAGAACATTTCTGCAACAACTGAGCAGATGAGATTTGAAAGAAAAGAAGAAAAGTTTCAACAGAAATCTCCAGAAAATAACAGAAAAGTTAAATCAAAGTCAAATAAAGAACAGTCACTCAATTCTTCAGTAAAATCCCTGGAAAAAAAAAATCAAACAAAACCAACCACCACTTTTTTTAAACAAAAATATTGACATAGCTATTTAAAATAAACACAAGTGTACATGCAAAACATTTTCTATTTATTCTTGGACTGGAAATAGAATGTCTACATTCTTCCTTATAACATTGCCAAAGGCAAAGCAGTTACTAACAAAACATTATGACATGCTCTTAAGTAGCTTGCCATCATGTCTATTGTTGCATTTGGTATAACATAATGCCTGTGTGTTCATTAAGTCCACATTTTACAATTCGGCACATATGTTATTTCTCTCCAAATGCCTGCAAGCCAGGTGGGAAAAGTCAATAGCTCTGGTGACATTGAGCATTTCTACCACAGTGCAGAATTTCAGCTTTGTGTTTTGCATTGTCTGCTTATTATACAGAAACCCTATTTACCAATATGTCCTTTTGCTTAAAGCTGTAACACATAGAAGTTCACAGTAAACACTAGCTGTGTCACCACTGCTGCACGTCTACCATTGTCCTCTTAAGAATTTTATTTTGAAAAACTCTTCAAGTACAAACACTGATGTATATGAATTGGCTTAATTGTATTCCAATGTCTGTAAATGTATGCAACTCCTGATGGAGTAAGACTATTCCCAATTATGTTGACTATGCCTAGAAGTCCACTCTGATGCATTTCAGACCATTTTCCTAAAAACTGATGACATCAATAGGAAAGAGGGCACTTTTTTCCAGCTCATTTAATATGAGAGTATGTAAAATTAATGGTAAAATTCAGCAATTACAGTTCAAGATTTCTATCAACATCTGTTCCAGACCAGGTCCAAAGTCTTAGAATAATCTAACTGGTATAAATGGAGAGCATCAGATGTCAAGCATTTCATTACAAGAAAATATTCACTAGTGGAATCCCAAAAGCCTAGAGATGTGATTAGCTCCTATAAATTCTTATTCTCAAGGCTTGCCTGTCTAAGTCTTTTAAAGTAATATTGAGAAAAGTTTTTTTCTTAAGAGTGAAAAATTGAAAGGACAAAGATGTCACAGCAAGAACTGACTCTCAATCACTACTCGTAGCTTTGATATCCACTACAGAAAAAGTCACTGAAGGTTATTCTAAAATCAGCAGATGGAGAGAAAAGATGAACTTGAGGAAGCTGGCATTTACAATATATGTTCAAAAGCAGAACTTGAGTTTTCATTGCAACAAGATGACGTCAGATGTGCAGTAAGATGTGTTCTCAGAACACTCAGAACATTCTGAGAGTGCCAAAATGTATGAGTAGAGAAAAACGTATCGTTCTTGAAAATATATTCTCCTTCAAGTGCATTTAACATGGAAACCAGAAACGCAATACCAGACACTACAGTCACAGTTTCAGGTTAGTCAGTGCACTGTTGGTCCCTACTTGACAGAACAAGAACCATCATAGCCAGGAAAGAGTAGCTTGAGCCTTGATCTGTGTTGTTAACACCAGTAGCAATGAAATTCACTTAAGTGCAATTTTGGCTTTTTACAGAAGCATGTAAACTCTCATCAAGCCTGTATTTCAAGCTCCCTCTCACAGAACTGACATAAGCATAGATGAAAGTCATCAGTGACACATGCCCACAGCCCACATGAAGTTTTTTGATGTTTATGTGACTTCATAATGACTTTTGTGTCATTTTTCAAGACTAGATGTTCTTTGTAATATAGCCATTTCCAGATAGTCCTTATTCTCATTTAAATCAAGTTGCACTTATTTGAGCTATAAATGAGTTCCGCATAAAGGTTAAAAGTCTTGCTATCATTCCTCTGTATTTTTTCATCATGTGTCATTAATGACACTGATAATATTTCTCATTACCAGAAATACTCTATAATGGACTTGTTTCCTCTTTGGGCAGCATTTTCCTTCTGTTCCTGTCAAACAGTAAAATAACACAAGCATTTATTAGCTGTCATATTTCAGTGTTGCATCATACCTGAAAATGTCCTTCATCCTTTTAGCCTGAAACAAGTCACACATAGTCAATGTTGCATTTACAGTTTAAAAAACACTCTCAGGTTACATATGCTTGGCTAGTTCCATAGGGTCTGATGCCAGGAACAGGATGCTAGTCATGAAAATTATTCCTTCCTGTCTCACAACACATCTACAAAGATGGTCTTTATTTCTTTCTATATTATTTGCAACAGAGATACCTTCCATAAGTTGTCACTCCTTAGAACTGTTTTACAAAGACCTCAAGTACAGAACAAGCTAATACTCTGAAAGAAAACTCTATTGCTACAGGCAGTCAACAACCAGTTTTTATTACCTTTTTTAAATCTGTATGGAAAAAAATTGACGTATTTTCAGAGTTTTGATGTAATGTACATTGCCATGTGTGCAGTGCTCCTATGTACAGCTCATATAAAAGATGAGATTTGCAACAGAGAAACAAAGTTCTTCAGCAATATAAAGTTCTTCAGGGCAGAGAAAAAAAAAAAAAAAAAAAAAAAAANAAAAAAAAAAAAAAAGAAAAAAAAATCACAGTACACACAGTTAAAAGAAAGTTCTGCCCTTCTTTAGCAAAACATATATCGTCGTATGCTTCCAACACTTGCTACAAATTGTTTTTCTTGAATCCAGTAAAGGCGTCAAACATCCTTTGATAATTTTACATGCTTAGTTTTGTGGATGAAAAGACAAGAATCATGCATATTACTTGTAGACAAGCAAGGCACTCATGAAGTCATAAAGAATTTAAAAAGCTACCAGAGTTCATGTTGCCATGCAGTTTTTCTTAAATACAGGGAATTAAAGCTCAGAATAGCAGGTAAAGAAATAAGTTGATTACATAATTTCTAATATTCA
>VXBJ01003087.1:230847-241202 GCA_013400055.1 Nycticryphes semicollaris
TACTATTACCCATTGTTTCCAACTCAACATGTAAACACTAATCTATGATGCCAACTTGCGCTGGTCTTTCTGTATTTTCACAAAAAAATCTTTCATCTTTAACCACAAGTGTTTTTCACCATGGCACCATTTGCTGTATGCCACCAACAATATTACCTTATTACTACAATTAATTTCTACACTAATCTTCTTTTATCTGGGCATCATTACTGCTTCCTTGGCTCACCTATATTGTTTTATCACCACCTACTGTCTCAGTGTATCTACACACTGTATCTGGAGTTACACAATTTTTTTTTCTTTATATTTACACTTAAAGTTTTTGGGGAAAAGACTAGTATTTCTTTTTTATGTCAGTGCCATGTTAGCCTAGTATTATCTCAGTCTATAGATCAACAGCTATACAGTAGCCAAAAACTACCTAACAATTTGCTTACCAGCAAAACTAATGGAAGTGTGAATGTGTGAGGAATTCTTCTACTTTAATGCCATAAGTGGAATTAAGGACATATAAATCATGGACTTTTTATAATTTTCTATTAATAAAGAAATGGCTACCACTCCACAATAAAGCACACTGCAAATCATTCTAAATGTCCTTGGACAAATCCTTCAGATACTGCTATCAAGAGCCACTCAAAATAACCATGAAAGAAGCAACAAGGTTCCAAGAAATTCTGCTTTAAAACATTTTGATGTAAAGCACTGTTAACATAGAAATTTGCCTAAAAAACTCAAGGAGATTCTCTCAGATAAAACAATTCCGTTCAGTTACTCTGGAGCTTCAATATCCAAATAGGAGACACATTCACAGAAAACACAGGCAAGGCAAAATTATCTATCCCTACAGAGTCAGCTGCTTTTTAGATGTTAGATATTATATAATGCTTGATGAATGCAAAGTTCTCAGCATAATGTTACAAGATAGTTGCATATGGTAAGGTTTGCTTTGAAAGTGGTAGCAGGACACCTACCAACTTCTACACCAAAAAAAAAAAAAANCAAGTGTCTTTGCAAAATAACTAAGAGAGTATATGAAAACACACATTATAACAGTTGATCTCCACGGGGCTCAGAGAGGAATTTGTTATCTATTAAATGATTTCCCCTAATGTTTCATAGAGACCTGCATTTCATCAACCCACATGGTATGATCCCCATTACATTCAAAAACATGCCAAAAGTTTGGTAAAGCCTTTTTGGTTTTTTGACCAGTTTTTCTGCCAGAATGTGTACTGTGCCCTGGTATACTGCATATAGTATTTCACAATAAAATGCATGTCATATCTTTGGGTGATCAGGCTTCTGCTTTAAAGCTAAGCAACTAAGATAAGGTGAAAGTTGATAAGGACTCAAAGGATGAGGACACTGCAGACCAAGAGGATAAGCCTTATTCCTGCTTTTTTTTCCTTCACCTTTTTCATATCTTACCATTTGGGGCATTTTGCCTGAATGGGCATGCAACCCAGATACAACATTTTGGAAAAAAAATGAGTAAACAGAATAACTGTAACTGTTTTCTTTCACTGTTGTGTCACAGTAACTTAACGTTATTGTATTGAATCACTGAATACATTCAATAGCATTAGTAACTCTGTAAAGATACTGTAATGACTAACAAAAACATTATCCTTATTCAAGGGGATTAGAGTAGGTTTAGTGGTTATCTAAAAACTGGATTAATCTCCCTTCTCATCAGCAGAAGAAGAGAGACAAGACTATTGACCTTCTACACATCAAACTGACCTGGGAAGAACTATGTACTGGGATTACTGTCCTATATTTACCCTAATAAATTTTTTTTTAGCAGATAACTTCTCATTTTAGCCCCTTCCTATTGCTGTCTTGTAACATTTTGTCAGGAAAAAAAATAACCAGAAAATGTTAGAATCTCTTTACTTTTCTTCTTTATGGTGTTAACCAGGATTAGTCTTGTTTTCACCCTTCATATGCCAATGAGTATTGTACAGTTCAGCCAACACTTTAGGAAATAATATTTTTCAAAGACCACAGACTATAGTCATGTACTAATCATTCCATCTCCCATATCTGCTGCTTTTGTGATTGGTCTATTTTGCATCAATTAGCTCAATTAGACAAACATTCAGCAACAGGTTGATCATACTTTTAAATAAGTCATAAGAACTTACTTGTTTTCCTTGCTAAGTGACAAATCCAGTTACTGTTATTAGTTTACTTATAGTCATTCTTCAATACATTTTGATAGTTTCCTGTTCTTATTGGTATCACCCAATTAACATGGCAGTATACATTAGTGCATATTTACATGACCAAATTACTACCAGTTAGACAAGTGGTGGCAATATATAACTACTGCAGCATTTTGTGCTATGAAATAAGGGTTTTTTAGAGAGGGCTATGTACATAATAAACTAGCTATTATGTAGGTATTTGTGATGTAGTATATTATTTTAAGAATAATCACTCTTCTCCACAACACAGTTTTAACTCACTTTGGGCAACAAAAATAAATTCCAAAATGTGTAAGCTCCCTACTTAGCATGGGTACTGCTTTCAAGTTTAACAACTGACTCCAGCAGCTAATATTTACTGAAAACCAGCCATGATCCAGGTAATGGCAAGATAATAGCATGACAGACAGCCCAAGTCCTTCAGTTAAGAATGAAGTAATGTTTACTGTCTTGCTCTCACTCACTCTCTCCTTCCCATCCAACCAAATCTGTGTAACAAAGTGAAGCTGCATGACTGTATATGTGATTATTATTTCATTGCTTACAAACATTGAATAAGCGATGGTGCAGAGCTGTGCCCCCTCTTTTGAAAATGGCAGCTAGCCCTATTCCAAAAAGAAGAAACAACCCAGCAGCTGTGATATGGTTCTTTCCATACTTTGAACAGCACAAAAAGGTTGAATGCAGATTTCTTACTCCAACCTTACAGCTTTGTAACTAACCTCTTTGAAACTAAGCTTTTATTCATGATTATCATATATTCTTTTTCAAGATCCTTCGAAGTTTCATTTCTTTTTGAGTAGTCATTCCTGAAAGAAATGAAATTCAAATACACCTCTACTACATATGACAACAGAGCTACACCAATTTACCTCATGTCAAAATCTGCACTATTTCTGCACATATGTGCTCTACGGTAGTTCCTCGGGGAGAAAAAAAAAAAAAAAGAGAAATTAAAAGAAAAGAAAGAAAGAAAGGAAGGAAGAAAGGAAGAAAGGAAGAAAGGAAGAAAGAAAAGAAAAAGAAAAGGCAGATTTTAAAAAGGATGTAAGCTATTAGGCACTACTCGGCTTTCTTCATTCAAGGGCACACCACGCACAAGCTCTTCTATAGCAGGAATATTTCATGTTCTTTCTTCAAAAGTATATTTTCAGGGTGTCACTACAGAAATACAGTTTACAGAACTACTGCAACCTACTAGTAGAAAATAAACATTTATTTCTCTTTTACAAGGCAAAAAAAAAAAAAATGGCATAACGCTCAGTAGTTCATATGGCTCCTGCACTCTATATTGCACCATTTCTAGCAAGAACTGAATACATGAAAAAGAAAATCATGTGTTAGAGGTTTTGACAGCTTTTATTTGAACTGATCAGAGAATGACCTGACATAGATTGATGTAGTGTGCTATATTTACAGTATGTTGAGGTTCAATTGTCTTACACTGTACAAGGGCAACAACATTCAGTTAACATATGGACATGTGGTGCTCCACTAATCTGGAGTACTGGCACATTTGCTGCAGCCGTATGCCACTGAGGAAGGTTCCCATCACGGAAAGAATCTGGGGCATAATGCAGCAGCAGTACCTGTCAGCACTGCAGAAACACATCCTGCTACTCACCCTGGTAGAGCTAGAAAAAGTTGATGATGCAGCTCCAAGACCAGAGCAGAGACATTTTTAATAATTTTTTTAGCTGTGACAACAGAAGGACAGCTGTCTACAAACCAATTTCAGCATCACTGAGTTAGTTAACTCACCAGCCAAAAGCAGAGGTTCTCTTGTTAACTGAATATGTTCTGTTCTATATGTTTTATATGTTCTATATCTTTTAGCGAAAAGGACGGTACAGCATAGAGAAGGCTTGGATACTGCACATATCCTTAACTAATAAGCATACCAAAACAAAAATGAAATCTTGGAAGTTAGCTTATATATGCCTCCTTTTTTCATACTGATTTGTAGGTCTGTATAGTCTGCATAGAGGTGAGCAGTTCAAAATATGTAAGGTGCCAGTAGGTGCACCTCAAAAATATGTACCATACTTCTTGGCTTTTTTATGCATAAAGGCATGTAAACCTTCTTTCTTAGGAGGCTGAAAAACTGGAAAAGGTATTAGAAAGGCACAGCCAGAGGGAGGTTAGATAATCAATACGTCGTTTCCTTCGGTAGCTTTGATTCTTCCAGCATGAGAGATTCACTGTCTGTATTGCCTGAGAAATCACCATGTGGTTTGGGAGTGCTGGTTTTCTAAGAAACATATAAGAAAACCCTTGGGAGACTTGCACTTCTTCAGAGACCAGGTTGCACTTGACCAGGTGCACAAACATGTATGAGTGGAACAGAAAAGTGAAGTTCACTCTGGCATGATAGGTTAGTTACTCTAAAATCCCAGTTATATTCAATACTAAAGGCTAAAATCAACATTGTATGTAAGTGAGCCTTCAAGGTTTAAAAAAAAGTTCAGTTTTCATTACATATGTACAGCCACCCAGAAACACAACCAGAACAGGCCATTAGTGCCAGTGTACACAAGCACACTTGTACCTCTTTGCCTGAATGGTCCACTTCTTTACTCCTTGGTGAGATCATTTCCAGAAATAAGAGTACCCAAGTAAATACCATGAGCTGGTACCTGGATGTTGAAAAGCAGTTACATTCTGTATCAGGTATAATCAGCAAGCTTTTGGTAGCAGTGGGGGGTGGGTGCTGCAGGTGTGGCTTCTGTGAGGAGAGGCCATGGCTGCTCTGTGCTGGACACAGACAGTTCCAGCCAGCTCCAATGGACCCACTGCAGAGCCAAGATGGTAGTGCCTCCATGCAAGTGTATTTAAGAGAGGGGAAAAAATTATGGATAGGCAGAGGAGGAGGAGTGGGCAGAAAACAGTGAGAAACAGCAGTGGAAACACCAAGGTCAGAGAAGAAAGAAAGGGAAGAGGTGCTCCGGTAAGGAGTAGAGATTCTCCTGCAGCTTATGGAGGACTCAATGGTGGAATAGATTTGTTTTCTGAAGGAACCCACCCTGGAGCAGGGGAAAGTTGTAAGGAGAAACAGCAGGCCTCCCCAGCCACCACCACCCCTCCCTGTGCCATGTCGGAAGATGTGTGGAGGTGTTGAGAGTGAAGTTGAACCTGGGAAAGGGGGAGATGAAATGTGTTTTAACCCTTGTCTTCTTGTTTCCCACTACCGGAAATTATTGAATTGCCAGTAAACTAAAATAATTTTCCCCATGTCAAGACTGGTTTTCCTGTGCCAGTAATTGTTAAGCGATCTCTCTGTGTCTGTCTCGACCTGTAAATTTTCTCATCCTAGCTTCTCCTCTTGTCTCACAGAGGGGAAGTGAGCGAGGGGCTGGGTGGGTGCTTGGCCCATGGCTAAGGTTAACCCTCCACACTTTGGTAGGTTGGAACACAGGTTGAGACCAGGGCTCTTGTCATGTGTCTGGAACACTGTACCTTGTGGGCAAAGGCCTGGCAGAAACTGGTGCTTGACTGAAAGACAATGCATTACAACTTGCATTTTAGGCTAACTTTGAAAGAGAAGCCCCTGCTTTCTTCTTTGCTGGTAATCCAGGTACTTGCTAGGCTTATCTTTTGTTATTGATTATGACACCATTAGTACTAGTTGTTCTCAGTTCCAGTATCTGCCTGTATAATGACTCCTTTTTGTCTTTATATGTCTTTTTTCCCTAAAGTCATTATCAGCGCAATAGGGTAGACCCACTTTATTAGAAACAAACATAGAAAAGACTTTTGTGCCAAGCACACTCTTGCATTTTACCTTATGCACACAATTAAAATTTAAGGTTATAACAAGAACGTGTTGACAATGTTAAGGGGTGAGGGAACCAATCCAACACTGGTGGATAAGTACAAAGTTAACTCATTCTAAGAAGCAAAGTGCAGATACCAGTGAGAAGATTCCTTTGACGTACCCAGGAGAAGCACTTCTTAAATTAATTTCTTACTGTAATTGCTTCCCTCTACTAACATTAGCCAGCAGTGCTTTTCAAAGCACCATCACAGTAGGATGGTATTTTTCCATGTTAGAAATTATTTACATTTCTCTGATTCTGAGCACACCGACTCCCAAAAATTTGTTGTTCCAGAAAAAGAACATAAGCAGGATATACTAACTTGCAGAGGATCACTAAGAAATGACAAATTGTGCATTGCAAATTCATTTATGAAATTTGTTAATAGCTCGCTGAAGTTTACGGGTTAACTTTCTTCTTCTGTTTAATTGCCAAGGACCACCTCTGAGGTTGGAATGTCTCTGTGAAGTCCAAGACATTCAGAATGGGCATTCTGGTAAATATGAAAAACAATGTCATCTCCTTCCCTATGATATAAATATGGATGATGAAGAGCCCAGAGGTGGGAAAAATCTCACTTCTGATAGGTAACAAAATAACTGCAGTAAAAAAGCTGACATGTCAAGTTGAGGTGAAAATATTCACACAGAGAACAAAAGGACATCCATTTTCATGATGGCAAGTTGCAAGTAACAGAAATTCAGCACATCTGGTGTTTTACCCTAGAGCAACCCACCCTCAGCACTTTCCATAAACACAAGACAAAAAGAAAACTAAATACAAAATACTAAAATACTAAATAGGTGCATCATACCAGACATTTCCAAGACAACTAAACAAAGCAGCTATCTAAAAGACTGCATTAGCTTGCCATTATCATGCTACTTTAACAAAACCAAGTTCTAATATAATTCCTAAAGCTCACTGAGGTCTGTACAATTATTACAGGAGCATAGCTCTGAAGGCTCACAATTTTTGAAGGAGAAAAGTTTTCCCTGCCAGAAAGAAGTACCTGTAGGTGACAATACAATTCTAGAGATGAGAGGTTTTTTTACCCACCTACAAAATTAGTTCATCATTATATCTTTAGGCATGCTTTCAAATACACCATACATAATTGATGATATCAGCTAAAAAGAATGTTTCTATATATTTAATCTGCACAGCTACTCACTGCAGTACACATAAGAATGCCAAGGGAACCAACAATACAGCTGACAGATAAGCCATAAGAGGCGTGAAAAATGCAAGTAGGACAGGATTTCACTACTCCGTGTCCACTTCTTCACGTATCATAATAGAGAAAGAGAAATTATCTCCAATTGCATCAGGGTACACTCCACACAGAATCATAACAGGATGTCTTATAACTTCATCAACATGACATCTTTCTGTCTGAACAGTCCTTAAAGATTTTTTATTGCCAGGAAAAATAAACCTCCTGTTTAATTCTTCTAAGACTTTAGCCTTCATTCCTGCTGTTCAATCCTATGGAAATGCAGAACAAAGTATTACTTCTTGGCAGGAACCTTTACAGTGTTTGAAGACTGTCATCACATATCCCCCAGTCTACTTATCTCTAAGCTAAACACTACCAAGCTGTTCAACCTTCACTGACAGATAAGGCTTCTAGACCTCTTGAGGGAAGAGACATTCCCCTAATTTGTCAAAATAATCTTAAATTCCACCCCATATCCCCAATATGCTTGTAACTTCTCCTAAATTATTGATATTGGCAAGTTCATTAGATACACTCTAAATTTTACTATCATTTAGAACAGTTCACAGAATTATCTCCTAATCCCTGTGTTGGAATTCATTTCTGTTTATATAAATCCTGAGTTAAATAAGACCTCTGTTTTTTTGAGAACTTAATTTGGAATACAAAAGAAAAAAAGGATAAATTGTGTGAGACAAGTAGCAATGACTAAACTCCTAGAAACTGTAATTTTACTTGGAATGCATGCAGATGTTAGCTAAACAATAAATAGGTGCCACCATAAGCTCATTTGCTAGGTTTATAAACGTATATTCATAGGTAAAATTCCCTGAATTATTTTCTTGGGAAATACACACATTAATAATACCATCTATGAAATATTTAAAGAAATCTGTCCAGGATATTAATGCACTTTCCCTGAATTTTAATATATTAAAAGCGCCAACACTTAATCACATTAACCTCATTACTTCTCTTTCATATTAAACATTATTTTGTCGCTATTCTTTGAAGTAATTGTTCATCCATTTGCTAGTCTAAGCACTGATTGTTATTTACCATTGTATTACCTAGGAACCTAGTGTCTTTATCATTAAAGAAGTCTAGCAATACACCTTCCTTAGTTCATATATTTCTTTGTCTAAATATGTACACAAGTTTAAAAATAACCAATTAATAAATCTATACAGCTTGGATTGTTGATGGAAAAGTTCACTGTTTTCTTAACCCCCAGGGATCCAAGTTAAACAGGTTACTTCAAATACATAAGATTGTTCAATAAGTATTACCTACTAAGAAAAAATTTTTTTTTTTACCATTGCTAGGGGGTTAGAACTAGATGATCTTTAATGTCCTTGCAACCTAAAGCTTTCTATTCTGTCCTATGATAAGTTTACAGAGAAATGTAGAGCCCTGTCTACTCTCAGCTAGGATATAATTTAATAATTAATTTTATACTTCACATTTAATGATAAAATATCTTAGAAATTAGGTTCCTCATTCAGGAAAAATTAAAGCAAATCATTAAATGCATTCATGAGGATATGTGACAAAGTCAATAGAACCTAACAACTTCTGGGTAACAAATTTTCAAAGGGGTTTATGAAGAGAAATATGCCTAATGAGATTCTTTTAAACGAACTTCACAGGTGAGCAGAAATATTGTCCAACTGACATTTGGTGTTTTCAAAAATGCCCAAAGACTGGAGAAAGACCAGTAGAATCCTTTAAAAATTTCTAGACTTAAGTGTTTTCCTGATAAGGTGATAGGAATTGAGCTGTAATTATGGGTGGGAAAAGGGGGAAGCAGCAGTATTTAGGATACAACCATGCATTACAATGAAAGTACTGCACAGAAATAGCCAAACCAACTTCAAAAAGTCATTTGAGAGATGGAAAGTATAAGCAACGTGCTGTTCCCAAGCTAATTAACCTTCTGAGAGGCAGAAATAATTAGTATTATAATGTTGCTAAACAGGGGTTAAACTCATGTAACAGCATGGTATTTGACTAAGTTGTCCATTTGGTGCTGATCTAGGGATTTTTATCTCAATGCTGCACTGCAGCTGGGGGATATGTGGTAATGTTCCAAATCTATGGGAGAACCAGCATCAAAACTGGCTAATATATACCTTGTGATTTTAAATTCTAAATCCTGCATTACTCCTATCTTGTTACCATTGAAAAGCCAGCCAGCAGCCTGACCTGTGTGACCTTCATTATGTTCTATTTTTCACATGAATACAGGATCAGAGAAAGATATTTCACTGAAAAAAAAAGCCACACAAAAAACCCCTAACATAACAACAACCAAAAAAAAAACCAAAAGGAAAACAGAACAAACAAAAAAAAACCACCACTGAAGTTTCATTACAGACTTTCTGTATTTAGTTCCAAAAAAATGTATTATCATAGTGAAGAATAAACCACAGAAAAAATGTGTATTAGTATAGCTATACATTATCTTTAAATCTTTAAACTTTACCCTATAACACTTTTTCAGACCTCATGCCATTAATCTTAGCATTTTATTTCCATTTATAATATTCTTTGCATTTTTGTAAAGAACTAGTGCTTATAATTTCCAAACACTGATACTGTGAAATGCTTTATATGCAGGGCTCATGAAAATTAGGACCAAGCAAGAAAAAAGAAAACACAAACACCATTGACTCTATTCGTTAAGAAGTTTTCTTAGTAATTTTTTTTTAATTGATGAAATTANNNNAAATGATAAAAATAAAGAGGAGTTGGCAGAATTAAAAAAAAAAAAAAAAAAAAAAAAAAACCAAAACTTGGCAATTTGTTCCATTTCACTATGAATCAGAAAATACTGCATGCTGTTTGATGGTCTCTCATGATCCAAATCTGCCATGAAGACAACAAACAAGTACACAAGAGGGAGGTTCTGTATTTTCTTTGTAGATGCACTAAGACAGTATGCCTCAGAGATCCTCTGGGTTACATCAGTACTTCATTTCAGCAGGACTTTTCTGAAGGAAGGACAAGCCCTCTCTCAGGTCCTATATCTTGGGCTGGCATGGTCATTTGGAGGAGGGAACATCCTAAAATCATGCCCCACATGGAGGTCTGGGGGGGTCTCTCAGT
>VXBJ01003087.1:262199-279427 GCA_013400055.1 Nycticryphes semicollaris
ACTATACAATACAACTTAGTCAGAGTTTTGTTTTGGTTTTTTTTTTTTTTTTTCTAATAGTGCTTCCTTATTTTTACAAAGGCACTCCCAGAAGGCAGCCTTGATAGCTGGCTCCAGGAAAACAAAGGTGCCAAAATACAGGGAAAAAGGAGACCTCTTGGACTGAGCCAGCAAAGGGGAAGATATGAACAAATACAACTTGTGTGTGCCCAACCTGTCTGGCCACAGGCAACTCCCAACTATCCTTCCTGACAACGTTGTAGAAGAGAATGCAGAGAGATTATCCCAGTCCCTGGCTGGTTATTGCTACCAGCCATCATACTATTGTTCTAATATATTAGAACCTTTACAGATAATGTCCCCAGACAAACATTATTACCCTCTGAAGAACACTGTAAAAAAATGAGCGCTCCACGTAGCCATACGTTCCACATATCCTCAAACTTGTTCTGGGCAAATGTGTTGCTTCCACCAGAGACCCTTTCATTATTTCAAAGAAAGAAAATTAACTATTAAAGGGTGCCTGAAATGCTTCACATCAACCAAAGTAAAGAAAAAAGAAGTTAATATTTCAGATAACTTTGCTCCTAATTTCTTATGTCATATGTTTCTGGAATCAAAATCAAATTCTATATTCAGAAAAGCAACACTATTCAGGAAACAGAACAACACGTACTTCGACACAAAGCAGGGACAAGGATCAAATGCAGTAGATCAAATAACCACACTCAATGATTAAAATTACTCAGTAATTTTAAAAAGGTAGAGTATTTTATGATCCATAATTCTAGGTATCACCTGCTATTACACTTCCATTTTTCATTTGAACAAATGTTCCCTGCAGATATACAACACCTGCACTCCAATACCTACTAAAAGTGAGATTCTTATGGAAGCTTTATAGGTAAACTCTGATCATTCAGGGATTAGTCATATTTCATGCAAAGTGTCTACAAAGTTCAGAGCACAAAAGGGAATAATACCTAAAACTATCATAGTAAATTAAATTCTTCTTTGCTTCCAGTAGTCTTTTAGAGTTTTAAGCATATTTTATGTGTGCAAGAATAAACAGTGACAATTTGTTTTTCAGAGGATTTGGGTAAATAAAGCTATCATTAAATCCACCCTGAGTACAGTCATCTGCAGACTTAGACACTTAGAGAAATGCTCAGGGAACCTTTGAATGCTCCTTGAAATGTTAAACATATACGGTTCCCTCAGACATGTTTTTCAGAGCTCTTGCACTGCATGCAAGGAGCAAAGGATTTTGCCCATGTTTTTGCTATTCCTGTGCATTGTGCACCCTCTACTGGTAAAAAAAATATATTTTTAAGTATTCGAACCCTTTCCAGGCTTTACCATCAATGCAAGAAAGACCTTTCATTAAATGCATTTTTATCTATTTTCTCGGGTATTTCAGCTCTCTTACTTTGTGCCACAAAACAGCTGATCACATTGCTATGAAATTTCCATTAAGATATTAACATCTTCAGTACATTGTCACACTGCTATTACCATGCAGGTAGTATGTGGTTTCATGAGAATTCTGTTGTAATCAAGGTCACTCTTGCCATCTTTATATTAACATTATACTTACTTACCCATATAATCAATAAACGGCTCTCTTAGGCCCTTAAAATCTCAAAGTCCAGTTCATCTGCTGCAGACACACCACAATATCTTTTAGCTTAGAACAATTTTCACGTATTTTACACAATGCTGAATAGGATTTTGTCTGCATTTTCTGATGTAACTAGAACACAGAGTAATGATAATCAGGAATTCCACAAGTGACAGAAAAGAATAAAAAAAAAAGAATGAAAGCTCATTAGCCGAGGACTAATCCTAACTATACAAAGAAAAAAAAAAAAAGAACTATGAATATACCTTAAAAAGTAGTTGTAAGCAAATTCAAGATTCTGGATGAGAAGGCAGCAATGAAAGCACAATTCAAATTACTGCTCTCAATTAGATGAAGGTATAAAGAGAAAATACATCCTTACCCTAAACCAGAGGGATTGGTAGATGTCTTACAGAGGGTTAAAAGATGCTTTCACAGGATATACATGGAAAAGCTTGCAACTGGTCTGCAGTGTGCCTGTATCAGACAGATGCACCCTGAGATGGTAGAATTCTTGTAATTTCTATAAACCATCAGATCAAAGAAAAGAGAAGATCCTATCTGATTAACTTCTGCTAAAGACTGCATGCAAGCAGTCATGCTGTCCTCTTAATTTATACTAACGGGACATAAGAAGCCTAGTTTTAAAGGTGTATATACTCAAAACGAGTTGACAGACACACACACACATACTTGGCACCTCCCCAGGAAAAAAAGATTTTGCTGACTTTGACAAAACAAGGGTGTATTTGTCATGTTATTATGCTATTACCAGTTTTTCAGACAATCTGTACCATTAATTGCATGCAGTTGTTTTCATAAATATATTTCATTCAGCAGCATGCAGCATTTGAATAGTTTCCAAAAGTAGAATTAACTCCACTCTTTGTTTTGAATAAATCTGTCTTCCCATAACAATTGATTACAACATTGCCTTTATAACAGTTAAAATAGATTACTATTAATATCAATGTACACCAATGCAAGCATCTATATGAATTGACAGAAAGGGGTCTGATCCCAGGCTTCTGTAAGTAAAATTTTTTTCCTACGAGTCCATAATTTACAGATAGGTCACTGTTAAACAGACATGCTACACCAAATAGTGTTAAACAAAAATAAGCAAGATTTTGGTAACAAGGATAGAAATAATCAGCTTTGTAGCATATGGTTGAACAAAGCATTTTCACAAACACCACATGTAATAATACTGTTAAAGCTACTGTTTTGGTATTACAGCATAATGACTTCATGTACCTCAAAATTATGAGTTCTACTAGTACGTATTATGGTCCTAAAAGTAAGCTACAATCTTTTCCCTCCTATATGTGTTATAACATTTGTAAATTTGTACATAGGAGGAAAATGCACCATGTAAACTCTCAGGCTTACGAGCAAAATTCTTATACTTTCATACCTAGCTCTCTAGTTCCAATGTATATCAACTATCTGAAGTGACTTCTTTGCTGTAAAATAAATTGTTCTGGTAAACATTTAGTAATTTTTGCATATGTTCCCCCCTCCTAACCATCTCATCTCCTTTGGAACTTCTTCCACAGTCTTTCTTGTAATCAATGCAAATACTTAACTTAAATTGCTTTATGCTTTTTAAGTATAACTGGAGATTATGTGAATATTCACAGGGTACATTAACTTGGTTTTATCCTGATACTGTTTCTCTCTCTCTTTTGCAAATGTCTCTCCATAGTAACAAGAATGAAAAGCTTTCTCTGGCAAGTACTGTTTTGTGTCAGATTTCAATTAAACAACCCATCTGAACCAACATTTCAAAAACAAAACAAATTTAGTATTTGCGAAGAAAGAGGAAATCACACTCAAGATCAGATACTATACAGATTCTGTACATGTTTAAGATTGTGAGCTTAAAATACAAATTTAAAACTAATATATGTACCCAGAGCAAATGCACATCATACAGATGTGGATATAGAGAGATAAAAACACACACACACTGCTTTGCTGTCTTGCAGCCTATTTTGTTTGCTTTGAAGGAAGAGAAAAGCATCTGTTCTGTATTGTTCATATACAAGTGGTCTTGGTGTCACTACCTTACACATACACAAAACCAGATAAGAGCACACTACCTACCTTCTGTATTGCAAACCACATATTTTGTTATAAAATTGAACTAGCATATTCAATGTCAAAAATTTATTTGTGTACACATGCAATCTGTTTATCTAGGACAATATTTTTGTTCGCTTTAAGCTCTTCAGAAATTGGAGTAATTCCCTGGTTTGTACTACCTCAAATATCATCAAAACTCCCTATTGACAGATTCTCAGACCCTGCTGCTAATTTGCAATGGCGAACAATGATTCCTGTTTGTAACATCTCCCCTAAATTGTTTGCTACATGATTAACCATTATTTTTTTCCACTCATTCATATACACTGTTTGTTGCCATGATTCCTTTGACACGAGCAGGTACCAACATCCAAATCTTTCATGCATCCCAAACATCACTTCAATATATAGTGTAACATGCCCAGCATAGTACTGTCACACATTTCACATGAGTTAGTTGAGGTAATAGCAGTCTAACCGGAGCCATGCTCATAACCAGGTAGTTAAATCTAGATCTCAGCTGTGTTTTACTGCTGCAATTTAGAGTTTACTAGTACAGAGACAGCTATTTTTAAAGCTCAGGAATACCAAGACAGCAGTACAGGCACAGTCTTTGCCTTGTCAAAAACACCACTAAAGAAATGGGTAAAAACCAAGAGGTGCTGATTGAAAGCAACTTCGTATTTCTGTGAAAACCTTGACATTCCTTAAATGCAACATCATTTTCTTCAGATACTTAGTAAAAACAACTGAAATGGATAAATCAAAACACAGCATACCCTGCCTTCTCACTTGTTACATTTCACAGAGTGCCTTAGTATCTTTTAAAAAAAAAAAAAAAAAAAAGTAATGCATTTGTATATTTTTGCTTTAACTTTTGTTTCTGCTTTTTAAACTCAGTTTCAACTCAGTGGAACAGACAACAAATATAGATTTAATTATACAGAAAAGATGCTTTAACTGCAGTGCAAATTCAATACTGAAAATCCAAAGAAAGCAGCTCTGCTGGAAATGCGTTCAAATCAATTCATTATATTGATGTGAAAAGACTTGTATTTTAATTTAATACATAGATTACCAAAGGTCAGAGTTGATAAAGTCCTGTATTTTGGTGGGTAAGTTTTACTAAAAAACTGATCACCTGTAAGACACTTAATTAACATCTCTTTTTTTTCTTCCCAAATGACACAACCATTAGAAGCTCCTTGAACTCCTATTGCTAACTATACTAATCTGTCATCTACTGAAAACTTGTAGAGCAATTTGAATTCAAAGCAGAATATTAAGGATCAGCTGACACTTTATAAAAATCTTGAAAGGCAATTTAGAAACAATATTTTTCTCCCGGTCTCTTCAGCCTTCTTCCTCTTCCTCTAGATATGGCAGAATCAAGGCAGACTTAGTGGTCCATGCAGTTGACAACATCGGGAAGTCATGTGATTAGACAGACCAGAAACAAAAGGCCCTAATTCACCTCTTTGAATGAAAATGCACTCAAAAACAATCCTAGCGATTTGTTTAGTAATTAAATGTGTAAGTGTAATTTAGCACAACAGTACAAGGGGAAGGCAAAATATGGTGCTGAAGATAAACTGTTTCAGTAACGTTTTTTTAAATGCTCTTTAAAACATCAACAGATTCATGAGCTTTGACAAAGAGCATTGTTAGCAAAGTTATAACAAATCTGTAAGAATGGCATTAGAACTACCATAAACTGATGTTGGCCTGTCTGAAATTTTATAACCACATTAATTTTATCAGTTTTTACTTACTTTCATCACTTTATTTATTTTTATATAAACTGTATATAATCATTCACAATACCATCTAAATGAATGTCTTATACAATAAAATGCAATCTTACGAAAATAAGTTGCCGAAACCCTCCACTTCACATTTTCAGCAGAATAAATCTCTTGAAAAAAGGCTGTGACCAAATATCATTATTATTTACCCCCAAAACCACCAGACTTCACTGATTTTGGGACATTTTTGCCAAACAGCTGACACTATACCAACACTGGCTGATTACACACATAGGGAACACAGCTCTTGCTAGCACTGCCACCTGCTGTTGATGTTAATTTCGTTTCCTGCTCAATAGTTTGAAAACACCGATTTTGTACAGCTAATTTCACCTAGTCTATAAGAAAGACATATAATCGACATTGATTTTTTAACCATTTTAAACACCACTCATTGTTACAGTTTCTGTTGGCAGCAGATGCATAATTATCTTTTTCTCACGGTTTTTTAAGCACGCAGAATAAGCACAATAAAGAAGCAAGAACTTCTGCCTACTTAGGAAGTTTTTGTTTAGGATCCTGTATGTGTTTCCTAATACATTTTAACAGAATAAAAATTAAAAACAACTAATTACAAATTTACTTAAATCTGAAATTCTTTATTTTTTAAACATGACAAACCTAGCACAGAAATTCAAGACATTTTAAAGAGGGTTATACTATACTTTAGGAAGCAGGCCTATTAAATGTGTTGTGGGATTTTATTATTTCTTCAGTCAGGCCTTCAGTTTTACAGTATCAACAAAAAGCTGAGAATTTAACTTGAGAGGGCAAAACCCAATGAAACAATTACATGTTTCCTTTGCCACTGTCTTTGCAACTATCCTAGATTTACCTATAGCAAAAATGCAGAAAAATTAAAGAATAATTTTATTTCTGAAATTCAAACTTGGCACATGTATATTTTTAGTTGTATGTATGTTTATAGATATGCATGCATATGTACATTTATTGTTTTTTCATTTTTATATAAATCTATTTGGTTTGTGTATACAAATATATTTAAGCATATAATATGGTCCTAAATCTACTAATAAATTTCAGGGGTAGTACCTTAGCCATGCTATGCCGAATGTTGGCTTATATTGCTGATCACAATATGGAGTTGGAAAGGAAATCTTCCTCTTCTGGTGCCTGGTCTTGATGGTTGAATTCCAGGAAAAAGTTCATCACTAAAACTGTTGAAAAGAAAAAGCATGGACTGTGGGATAAAAAGCAATTGACAATTTTTTAGGCAGATATGAGGAATCAAATTGAGGATTGGCTTCTACTTTTTATGGCACTTATTTATTATAGTCACTATGCTGATCATAAAGAACCCTTTTAGGTATCCTTCCCTTACACAGACCAGCAATTGTAGAAAGACAGCAGAGACACTGAGCTGACAGCATGATGACATTGGCAATGTTAAGACACTATGACATTTGTTAAGAAAAGAGTAGATAAGCAGTCAATACAGTGATGACAAACCCTAGGTTAAACTATTTCTTATGGAGAAGAAACAGAGGAGAACATGACAGAGCCGTACTATGAGTGACATAAAAAAGGTAAATGAGAAATGACTGTTCACTCTTTTCCAATACAGTAAGAATTAAAAGCGTACCTACTAGGAAGCAGGTCCAAAGTGAAAACACCACCACAAAAAAAGGAAAGCTTTCCCAAACACTTTGCAGTTAGGCCGTAGAGCTCCTTGCCACAGAATGCTGCAGATGCTACAAGTTAATAATTTAGGAAAAAAAAAAAAATAAATAAATGAAACTCTTCTTTTAGAAAAATTCGTTGACTGTTAATAACTAACAATACTACCACTACAGTATTCTGCAAAGCAGGTCTCTGGAAGAAATCTTGCATTCTTTAACACTATAGCATATATTCTAAATCACTGCCAAAGAAGTCACAGACATGTTGGACTAAAACTGAGGAAGCACCAGCCTGAAAACAAGAAAAGCCAAACTATCTGAAAAAAGTATTAGAATAGGAATTATGACAGGAGGTCAACAAGCGGGAAGTAGCAATTTGGATAACTATATTGAATTTGGATTTGGTCAAGTACCTTTTTCAATGCAGCAAATAAGAAAAGAAGGAAGCCACAAACAGGAACATACAGGAACCTGACCTACAAATGATAAAGGAGGTGGTGGTGAAAACCAAACCTGGTCATTCTTGCTAATTGATGAGGGTGTGTGAAAGTGCAGGAATGTTTATTCCAGCAATGTTATCTGCATTGTGAACCTGGTCAGTTGGGAAACCAAGGGGAAAAGGGAAAGTCAGAAGCCAAAATACACCAAGACATACACCTGACAAAGCAAATACGGAGGTTAACGACAAGAAGCAAACCTTGCCAGTGATAGTAGGTGATGGGCTATCAAGAATCTACAGCTGTTGCTTTGAGGAACGTGCAGCTGGACTTGCCAACTGGTAAGTCTGCAAACTTGGGGACCTAGGTGCAGGACTCACTGGAGCTGCACAGAGCCATGGAGGGTCACACAGGAGCAGGTGGAGCCCAGAGGAACAAAGAGTACACAGCCACAAAGGGGTCCAGCCATGTGTTAAACAAGGCCAGTCAGTACACTTATCTGGCTGAGCCCCACACTTGATCACTGAGTTCTGTCCTATCTTCTTGAATCTTCTTATTAAAACTTTTCTTAGCTACTTCTCTGTGTAATCTCACTCTGTCCTGTGTGTGCTGCAAGGCCTCAGTGCCAGACACCGGGGACACCTGTGTGTGTTCACAAATAGAATTTGGGTCCAGCTGCTAGAGTCAGAGCAGGGGGTGTGGACACCCTTGGCTTGTGGTGTCAGAGAAGACAGTGAGTGGGGGGATCCCAGCAGTGTGAGCTACTGGAGCGGGTGCGGGTCATCAACATCCAGCTGAAGGGTGGGAACAGTGTGTGTCTCAAAATTGCTGGGCGTAAGTGAGGGGCTCGGCACTGGTGACTCAAAAAGGCATGAGTGCCTGTGTCCTCCCTAAGCCTGGTGTGCATTTGCAACCACCAGCAAACTTCAAGCTGGACCAGCCAGTGAGTGGGGGACCCATGGGGCAGACAAGGTGTGGCTGAGAGGGCAGAAGGGCCACACAGGTGCTGGGGGGATCCACAAAGGTGGGTGTGCTTATGAACCTGCAAAGTGTCCCATGTGTACTACACTAGTGACCTTCTGCCACTGTCAGCCCAGGAAGGCGGGGGCTGGGCTATCTGGCCTCCTAGTCCTGTCCATTCTCTATGGGGGTGCTGTGGGGACAGCACTGCTTCTGCAGCAGCGTAAGTGACTGGCCGTGTCAGTGTCCTCTGTGAGTGTGTCTGTGTGTGTCACATGGACACAGCTCAGCCTCACTTCTGATTGAGCCTGCAAATGGGAAACCATCACCCACGTCCTTCAGCCTGGGCTCCAGCAGCCAGACAGAAGAGGACCTGGGCTCTAGCATCTGGGCTGGAGGAGGCAGCTGCACTCCTTATGTCACTTAACAGCTCTCCCAAAATTGAGTTAAACTATTTTCCTCTTTATATGTCACTTTATCAGTGACAAAAGCCTGCTTCCATTCTTTCTGATGCCAGTCCATTCAATAAGCACCTCCACTAACATCATTAGTTGAGTCATCAAAAATCTTTCTGATGCATCTTCAGGTGTCAACTCTACTGCTGAAAATACAAACAGAATTTTCTACTCCTCCAAAGAATGAGGAACCTGAACTTCATGAGTTTCACGTAAAGATACAAAAACCAAAGAAATAAAAACCCTGTCATAAGATTTTGAATAATGCAATATAGAGCACTAAAATTAGAAAGCGTCATTATTGAATTATTGCCACTTAAATTCACAGAATCACAGAATATCAGGGATTGGAAGGGACCTTGAAAGATCATCTGGTCCAAACCCCTTGCCGGAGCAGGGACACCTGGAGCAGGGACACCTAGAGCAGGTCACACAGGAACACGTCCAGGCGGGTTTTGAATGTCTCCAGAGAAGGAGACTCCACAACCTCTCTGGGCAGCCTGTTACACTGTTCCATCACCTTCACCGTGAAGAAGTTTTTCCTCATATTTAAGTGGAACCGCTTATGTTCCAGCTTGCACCCATTGCCCCTCGTCCTGTCATTGCCTGTCACTGAGAAGAGCCTGGCTCCATCCTCCTGACACTCAACCTTTACATATTTATAAACATTAATGAGGCCAACCCTCAGTCTCCAATTCATCATATAGATGATAAAAGGACTCTCACAATATGACCACATACTGTTTTTTCATTGTAGTATCTTTGTTACAGTGCGTGTACATTTTCTGTGTTCTGGGAACAAGATCAGGTTTTGTTTTGAAAAGTGAAAATAATTTGCATGTTTCCTGCCTCATTTATTTTGGAAATAGATGGTGGATATGATCAAGGCAAAAATTTAAAGCAGAAATGGAATAGTTTTATGAAAGCTGCTTTAGAGAGCTAAATCTTTACCCCTGTGTTGGTTCACCATTTCCCATTAATACATTGAAAGTCCATTTTTTCCCAAAACAAGTAAAACTAGTCTCCTAGTTTTAAACGCCCCTTTAACTTAAGGGGAATCATCCTTTGAATTCAAGCTGCAAGGGTATTTACGAGAAAAAAAAATCCCTTAGCAAGTATCAGTTAATTTCAGTTAAAAAAAACCCAACAAACACTACTAGATGTTTTCAAAACTAACTCTGGGCCTCAGCTAGCAGTCTACAGAACAGTGAGAGTAACAGTTCTTCGAACTCACAATTGCTGCAAATATTATTTCACTAATCATGAGGAAGCATTTGTAAGGCAGACACTGACAGATTATCAAAGCACTCTTATTAATTGACACTTATTAAACAATTCAAACACCAACTTAGCCACCACCTGAGAAACTTGAGACACTAAATTACTCTGCCTAATACTCAGGGAACCATGCTGCCACATTCATCAGCAATCACTTAAATACAAATACTTAACAAATGGAACCAAATTAGAACAGGGAGAATACTGAAAACACAAGAATAATTTGGAGAAAACTAAATCATCTCCAACTGTCAGCCACAAAGCACAACAATCTTATCCCTCCCTAACCCCTATCCCCACTCTTGAGATATTACTTCTTTTCTCTGTAGCCTTAACACAGTCTATCAGGTTTGGAGGAATCCAGCAGATTACTGTAACATAAATGTTCTTGTTGCTTCTTCAGGTTACACTTTGGGTTAGATCTCTGAACAGTTACATTTTTATTGCCTTCATCTTTCTCCAATGAATCAAGATTAAGCAATATGAAGGAGAGGAAAATCAGGTAATGGTCAGGCATTCAATCTCCCAGATGACGCCACTGAGACCTTTCAGAGCAGTGATCCCTACAAAAAAGCGACTTGCTAAAAAGCTAACACCTCCCCAGCTGACAGTCCTGATGATCGTGCTTCTGCCTTCCAGTCCTCCACATCATTGCGCACTATCCCTGTAAATTTACTTCATGCACATTGATGAAGTTGCTACCCTCGTTTCCCCCAGTTCCTCCCCCATTACTTTAATTATTTGGGGAAAGTTTACTTTATTAATGATTATACCTTGAAGCATCAACTTTTCAGAAACACATTATGAGCAGATGGGTACTGTTGCATTCTTTTTTTTTTGTTGTCAGGCACTGCATATATTGTAGAACATTCCACAGCTGAAAGAAACTTCCTGTTAAGACAATTTAGCTGACTGAAAGCATTTTGACTTGAAAGAACTCTAACTCTCCCCATTCTGTAGACTGCTAGCTGAGGCACAAGGTTAGTATTAAAAACAACTAATAGTAGTTGTGGCTTTTTTAACTGAAATTAACTGATACCATTAAATGGATTTTTTTGTCCATAATAATTACCTTGATACAGCTTTGCTACAGCTTTTTCCAACAAGGAAGTGAAAACTCCCACCACACTGGTTGTTCCATCTCTTCAGCACCAAGAGACTCATATTTATACCAATCGGCCTTAGAACAGGCCCTTTACCATTTGTCCAGTCAGTTCTCAGGAAGGACTGCTCAGAAATTAATCAGGGTGATACTTGGGGAAAAAAAAAAAAAAAAAAAAAAAAAAAAAAAAAAAAAAAAAAATTGGCACAAACNAAAAAAGATTGTGCCAACGTCCTGGTTGGAAACATCAAAGGAGGCTATTGTGGAATACTGCTGTGCCACGTCAAGAAAACTTGTCAGGTAATACTGATTTCTGCTTGCCTCATAACAGACTTAAATGCCTAAAATAAACTACGTTTGCATTAAAATTATATTTTGAAGCTAAGAAATGCTAAAAGCTTAATCTATTATAATGCATTGTACATAAACTGTTTGGCAACATATTTTGGCAACAAAAATATCCACTATTTTTGTTTCACTTCCAATGAACATCTTAAAACCAGAGCTGCCTTTTAACTTCCACTAGCACTGTGATTCATGGGAAAACAAAGCCTTCACAAAACATGTTGCAATTAAGAGGTAAGAATGAAGTACAAATCCAAATGAAGAACTAGCAAACCTTCAATGATAGCACTACTGTTTTACTGAGTCTCTAAAATATTAAAATAAATTCTTTGTGTGTGTATTGTAGCCCCAGCACTATATTGGCATCAATCCAGATTCTCGCCCTAAAGAGTCTAAATAATACAAACATAAAAATAATCAGATTTTACATTATTTTTAATAAATCTATTAGCCTAAGAAACTAAGCTAGCCATTTTCCCTAGCCCAGAAAGAACTGAAAGTTACCAGAGGATTTTTTTCCAGGCATCTCCCTCAGCACACTTTATTAATTCAAATACACTTAAAAGGTAACTCAGACCAGAGCTATATTGCCGGATAACATTGGCTTGAAAAACAGGTATGTCATTTCTACATCCTTTCCTTTATTCTAAAATCAATCCCAGGAAAAAAAAAATAAAAATAAAAAACAAATTCCTGCACTATTGGCCCCTTTCTTTACAGATGTTAGCCACCCTGAATAAGGCTTCATGGTCAGCCAGCCCAAGACTCATTAGGCTTAAAAAGGCAAACTATTCTATTGAAGTCACACCATAAGCATAAATAATAGTTAACATTCTCTTCACTCCTGTGCAGTGTTGGTTTCCATGTAGCTTGTGGATTCTACAGATGCAGTATCTTTGCAATGCCATCTGCATATGGGGAGGTGATAAATCTCTCAGTTTGACAGGTCTCTAGGATCTCATTTAATAAAGGATGTTTAAGGACAATACATTGCAAGTCTCAGAACCATCTCTCCCTGGGTGCATTACAGTGCAAAGCATTACAGCATCAGGCACCTAAATTCTCAGGATTTAGCAGCCAGGCAGCATCAAAACATCTGCATCTTACAGCAACGTCTCATTATACTGACCCACCACAGAAAAATACTTACTGTTTCTATGTGAGGTGTAACAGTACAAACGAATCCCAGAAAATCTTATTCCAAATTCAGTGGTCCATATCGCCATTTATTTTTGCCAACATCTCATAGCTACTAATTTGGGAAGGACACACAGGCTTTGAGAGTTTGAAACAGTAAGATCCCACAGATCTTCTAAGAATGTTCAGCAAGGCAAGGTCACAAGTCATACATTCAGATGTTATTTTTCCTTACATATACCACAGCGACTTCAAATAGAGGAAGTTCAGAGTATTCTCTTCAAGTTTCTTCCTTTTAAGATTTTTTTTTTTTTTTTTGTTTAACCCCTCAGGCATTTGGAATCCCTGAACACCTACATGTTCTGGTAGAACCTAAACTTACAGTAGTTTCTGGCTCAGAGAGGTCTCTTCTGCAACTTCTCCATAGTATTACTAACAGCCTATTTTCACAATAACTTTATATTGCTAAGCCTTTGCAGGTAAGGTTATGAAACAACTGGGGATCAACACTTCTCTTCAGACTGCTTCTCTCCCATTTGTACTATCATTTTGCCATCTTTTAGGCTAACAGGAGCACTGTTGTCGCACTTCTTGCAGGCACTCCAGGCTCTATTTTGCTCGCATGCTGCAGTGCTCCCAATGGCACCTTGGTACATTCTTTACAGCACATGCAATCTTTTCTACAGGCTGCAGCACAAAATGAATAGGGCATCAGGGCATTCAGATATTACTCCCTCTTTACTGTCTGCAGTAATCAGCAAGCATTTTGAAAAGACTATCATTAGTCACCATCAATACAGAGTCACCAGAGTCTCCTTCAGGATCAGAGTAAATTAGTAGTGCAGCATCCATTTCCATTGTCACACTGACAACCACACTCAAACCGTTGCAGCCTGCCAAATACACCTTTACAACAATGCTTCCCACTACTAAAGAGCTAACAGACAAGTCAAAGCCCATACTGGCCAATGTTTATTTATTTATTACAAAAGTCAAGAATCATAGCATACCCAAGTCCTGGCACCACTTCGACCTCCTCAGTGAGCTTTACTTAGATGCTGAATACATCAAAGGATAAAGCCAGCTTTTAAAACAACTTACTATTGCATATTTTCATTCTAAAGAACCATTAAATTGATCTTTAAAAAAGCAGCTCAGGGAGTAAATAAACTTCTACATATATGCACAACAATTTGTAACATTTTATCCAGCACAAGAACTAAACCTGTTCGCAGAACTAAAACATTTTAAAACTCCCAAGTTGGTACGTTGCAATCACTTTAAATTCTGATTCAGTTTTTTATTAGAGTTACTGACATTTTAAAACATGGGTTATTACGTTATTTCTGCAATGATGCACTGGGAGATGGCGCAAATTCCAGTCGTGGTACTTAAGATCGTGCAAGTTGGGGACCGCTGACGTGATGTCAAGACTTGGAGAATGTACCCTCTCATCAGGAAAAAAAAGAAAAAGAATTTATTTCTGATCATACATACCCAGCCTTCTGAAATACTCCTCATAATTCAAAAATTACACTGCCTTTGAGTAACAGGTTAGTAAATGCAAGCAGCACAGAAACAGTACAGCACAATCCCTGTTATCTTAAATGTGTGGTACACAAATTTGGAAAAGGTACATGTTGGGGAGATGTACAAACAAAAATTTTGAAATCTCAACCACTACACCAGAAAAGGTTAAGTGTCCTGCAGAGTCTATGCTTCAGAGAGTCACTAGCAATAGTCTGACCAAACTAGCAGCTCACACAGAACACACCTAATGCTAATCTGGTGAGGAACAACCTGTCTGATGTGAACTTACAGGTGAATATACCTTGAAATTACAACCAAATCAAATTAAAAGGTTATTTTTAATTAGATATTATTCATTAGGAAATATGCTGCCCAGTAACAAAAATCAGAGAACAGTGCAAGGCACAGTTTGGCTCTGAATTTATTTAACAGTAGGATTTATGTCTCAGAGGCACCAAAATCTCAAACTATTTCCATATTTACACATAATTTCAATCATGTGACTAGAAAAAAAGACAATTCTACTTACTGCTCTAACCAAGATTAAACCAAATAACTATACAGAAATACATGTATTTATCAACAGCTAAAGCTCCATTTCTAAAATAAAAGATTGATGAGTAGGTGCATTAAGCTTCTGACATTCATATTTAAAAACAAGCTAGTGAGCAAAAAAACCCCAAAACTTATTTACTACTTGAAAACATACTGAACCATTTAAATAAAGCATTAGAACAGAGATCCTTAAGAGTTAGTTATTCATGTTTAACATAAATGCAAGAGACAAATCTGAAAATGTAATACAGGTGGAAGAACTGGATTTACCTTAACCCATGTGTCCCAACTGGAGTAACTGCAATCAGTTTTGCAATATTTTACTGTGGCAGTGTCACTATTATATTTTGACTTTTCAATTACCACTTTCTCTTTGCTTTATTTTTAACATATGAGAAAGCATGTGAGGAAAAACAAAAAAAAAAAAAACCACACCACAGATTTTTTGTGTGTATATAGATTACATATAAGCAACTTACTTATGTCTCATTATCTTGAATATGAATGTTAAAGAGATAGTACATACTTTGCCTCATTGAAGCTTCAAGTGATATACCACTTCTCTCTGAATCCCAAAAAAACCATCTTTTGGCTTAGTCTCCATCCTAACATGCTGTCTAGCACTTAGAATGTTTTCTTTCTTCTTGAATTTTACACACAAGGAAAACAAGTTTCAAAGTTTTTAACAGGGTACCACGAGTTAGTCAAGCAAAGAACACAAAGACTGCATTCATTAGCCCACCTAAGAAATTGTGTAATTCATTAAACAGATCAAGATGTAAAGCTGAGTTGACCTAACTTCCTAAGTGGCAGATTTAAGAAGTTACTAAGAAGACAACAAGTAGAACTCTATCTTTGTCTATTGCAATGATAAAGCTAGTTTCTTCCCAAGTCATTAATCACAGGAAGAAAAAAAAATGCTTTGGGTATTAGCTATCAAAAGGCTGATGGCACACCTTCACCAGGTAGAAACAGTTGTTTATGGGTACATGACCGACATCAAAGAGGATATGGCTAGCTCCCAGATGAGCAAATAAAATTAAAACCACATCCCTTACCTTTTTCATTTGTTCCTATCTTTTATGCTCAAGAAATCCCAGACTATAATGTACAGAAGCTAACTTTTAAGGGTGACTATTGCAGCAGAAGCACACATTTCCCCCCCACCTCCCCTAACAGGGGCTAAGGCTTTTAACTTAGGAGCCTCCAGACGATGACCCAGTCCAAATCCAAACAGGCTATAAAATAGGGTCCCTGCAAAAGACCCTCTTCAAGCAGTTCTCCTCAAAGCAGTAAGTCTGTGGTGAGAAGTCCTCCCCTTGGGAGTGGGGTGCCATCCAAGGAAACTTCACAGGATTGAGTGCTTTCACCCCTCACCTTGGTGAGTGAATAGATCTTCTGGATAACCTTGACTGAGCCCTCACACCCTTTGGGTGAGCAATTACATCTTCTGGGTACTCTCAAGAGGCCTTCCTCAGCATGTGCACACTTTGGAATCATCATTCCTATGTGTCATCACTCTTTCATGCTGTGGTGTAGAACTTCCCCAACTGGTACACTGAATCTACAATTTGTGAAATGTTATCAGTGTTATTTCAGCTACCCTTATTGACTTGTTGGTTTCAGAAGTTTAAACAAATTGAAGTTCATTACCTGTGCAAAGTCATTTTTGGGGTGCCTTCATAACAACTACCTCAAAAAAAAAAAATTAGAGCTTGAAATGCTGCAAAAAATAGTAACTTACATAAACTTATAACTTTTATAAAAATAGTAACTTTGGAGATTATTCTGAATTTTGAAAATTAAGGCTAGGTTAAGGTTTTCTATCCATGACTACATGAGATATAGCAGTTACATATGCCATTACAGGGATTGACAGGTCCCAGTCACAATTTCTATCCTCTTCACTCAATATCATAGAATGGTCCAGGCTGGCAGAGACTTCCAAAGGTCAGCTAGTCCGGCCTCCCCACAGTCAGCAGGGACACTCCCAACTAACTAGACCAGGCTGCTCAGAGCCTCATCAAGCCTTACCTTTAATATCTCCAGGGAAGGGGCCTCAACCACCTCCCTGGGCAATCTGTTCCAGTGGTCCACCACCCTCATAGCGAAGAGGCTATTCCTAATATCCAATCTAAATATACTCTTCTCCAGCTTGAAAAGCTGAAATACAGAAATACATGGCACTATGGTAATACCTGGATTTGGGAATAGTTAGCTTTCTTAGTTTTCTTAAAGCACCATGAACAAAAGGTGGCCAGTTCTTCTGGTTTAG
>VXBJ01003087.1:295862-306194 GCA_013400055.1 Nycticryphes semicollaris
CAAGTATAATCAAAGATTTTCAATTTACATTGTTTCTAGTACAACAAATGAACAGTTCTGAAGCTTAAATAGTTGAATATTCAGAATGACAAGGAACTATAGTACTTCATTGACAGTAACATCTTGGATTGTAGAAATTATGTTTTGTTATTGGAAGTGGTCCTGCGTTATAGTGAGATTTCTGATATTTTCATGACCAATTGCCACTTCATATCTGGAGGTTGTTTCACTTACCTGCTGTCATGGTTGGTACTGATAAAGCATGAATTACATGCCAAAACAGAAACAAAAGTGATAGCGCACTAAATATCAGCATGACAAACTCAAAAGAAAAGCACTAGTCTAGCTAATTTTAACACTATCACAAAATGGCAGGGGTTGGAAGGGACCTCTGGAGATAATCTCATCCAACCTTCCTGCTACAGCAGGTTGCACAGGATTGTATCCAGGCAGGTTTTGAATGTCTCCAGAGAAGGAGATTCAAATTAACGTTTTTTTCCATTGATCTCTAAACCAGGAATAGCAGAAGTCCAACAACATGAACAGAAATGGCAATTCATGGGAATTCTTTTAATAGATTTTTAAAACTTTTGCAGAGGAAAAAAAATACTTTATCCAGTATGACAGAAATACAATACCCAATAAAGTATGTTCTCTCCCAGTTTTTAAAAAAACATATGTAAATAGATGATAATAAATGCACGCTCATCCATTACGTTAAACTGGTACCACTTGAAAAATCTGATACATAAACTGAAATACTCGCTATACGGTACGTATGTTAAAATCATCACGTGATCTTTCTATGGACGTTTTGCAGCACAGAGGCTACCTACAGGTCCTCCATTTTGTTGCTGTGGAAAATGGTGCATATCTTTAAATGAAGGTGGAATTGAACAGTGCTGATGCAGAAAAGAAAAAAATCTCCAAAATCTGAAATAAATGCTTATCCTTATCAACACGTTATTTCTTCTTGGAAAGAAGAAATCTTCTGGCAAAACTCAAAAATAATTAAACAGAAAACAAGGTTAGCTTAGTGAATAAGCAGAACCTTTATAAGATAATGAGTTTAATATGGGGTTTTGCAGAATTTAAGAACTGAAAGCTGTACCTATGACTTGACTTTTCCCTAAAAAGGCAGAAATGCTTCTGCATGTACAGCATGTGATAGCTGAACCATTTTTTACTATGACTTTGCTGGCATTTGCATTCTCAGAATAATTTTGAAAACGTTTGAGTCACTGTTACTTTATTAGCCTTTTTTGAAAACTAACGAGAAGAGCACCCTGCTTACAGGGAGGTGTCTTTAACATAATGGTAACAACAGTATACCCACTATTCCTTTAAAAAATATTAGTTGAAACCTATTTAATACTTTGTCACTTGTTGCTTGTACAAGAGTCCAAAATAATGCGAAATCTAATGACATGGGGTTTGGATTCCCTCAGTGTGCTCATTTATGACATAAGTGATATTCTTAGCTGCTTGGACAGTAACCTTCCTTGAATATCGGTACTGCAGAAATAGTACTGACTGCTGTTTGTTGTATTTCATGATCTGAAAAAAAGAAGATCCTGATTTGGTGTGCTCATTAAAATTCCCACAGCACATTTCATTAACAAAATGGTTGATCACTGGGTGCTATACAATACCTGTTGCAGATTAATGTCACTTACCCGTGCTTTTCTACTGCTTTTCATTTGGATGTGCTATTCTCATAGCTAATTGGATCCTGCCAGATAACTACTGAGTTCCATTTGAACAGAAGCTGATTATTTGCAGCCATGTAACTCATGTTTTAATTAATTTTGTAGAATTCTTCAGGGTCCTGTTACAGTCCCTGCAGATGTCTGTGTGCTTCCTTTATTCTAGACACTTTGCAAAGATATTTTTAAAGACCAGTCTTTTCTGGAAAATGTATAGATGAAACTATAAACAAATGAAAATAAGATACATACCAGCTGAGGCAGAGAGTAAGAAGCACTACTAAGACAGGCGTTTTTGATAATGCATTCTTTTTCTTTCATGTGTTTGGCATAAATGCATTCTTTGGCAGTACTCCTGCAGAAATGGGTGTTGAGAAATCATTCAGGGAAGGTAATAATGGGAGTTGCATAAAGAGATTTGGAGCATCTTTGTAGAAAAAAGGCAAAAACAAGAAGATCCTTGAATAAGATGTGTTTGATTGAGGTAAATAAGAGGTAAATCAATGATGAGCCTTTTCTGCCAGCCCTCTGTATGGAACTACAAGGCTTTCCACAATTCATGCTAATGATATTGTCTCTTTTAAGAGTAAATTATCTGTGGGGCATCTGCCTCAATGCATAAAGCTAATGCGCGTAATATGCCACAAAACACAATCAGTAAGGAGAGTCAAAGGGAGAATAATTTTACAGGAGGAGATGAATTAAGTAGTGGGAGACTGGGCCAAACATAGTTGGTAACTTGAGGAGCAAAGGGAAAGTGAAGATTAGTATGGAATAGAAGAATATTGAGAAATATGAGACAGGATGGAAGTCAACAAGAACAGACTCCAGTGCAGTTAAGGGTATGTAGGGCAATGGAAACAAAAAGTCAGATTCTGTATCCAGAGGGAGAAAACTAATCATAAGGGTTTGATGTAGTGGAAACACAGAAAGGGAGAGCAATATCAGGTTCTTGTTTTTCAGAAAGGCTCGTTTGGCAATTCCATGACATCATTCTTCTGCAGGCTGTGAACGGTATGGAATTCAGCGGGGAAGCATTAAGTGAGCTGCCACATATATATCCGTACCTCCTACAACCTAAGATACGGCGATCGTAAGAAAGATATGTACCATCTAAAAGGGCAATTAATGTTGCCCCGAAAGAACGTTAAATATTTCACAAATGTGCTGTGATGTGAACCATTCTGATTCAAATTTACTAAATATTTTCTCCGTATTTTCCTTTCCTTTTTTTAGTCTTTTCTGCCAGTTTTTCATTACTATATAGTTTCACTGAACATGCTTGTCTAGAAAAGAACACACATTTTCACAATAAAAGTCCATTACATAAAGATATAAAAGTGAAATGAAATAACTTCTATATTTTCAATTTTATTTCCAACCAGCATTTTTAGGCAACTTTTCCTGCCTAAGAAGATGGTCTGAGATGTGTATGTTAGAAGAATATTTTGTTGCCTTTATTGTCACAAAGCTTGTCATCACCGGCATTATCCTGAAAGAAATATTATTACAGGTGTTACTCACAGTGAAAACGAACACATTCTGGACAGAGCTTTAATTATTGTCAGAGTTGGAGAGTGATCTTTCACTCAAAATTATTAAGTTAGTATTGTGAGCTAAGCCAAGCACGGCTGTTGCAGTAAGAATAACCTGTCACGTAGAGCACTATGTCAGTGGACGCTGGCTTCCATCCAGCGAACTGCTGAGTGCTTCTTTTCTTATCTAAGCTAATTGGACTAGTGTTCATCCTAGTGTCCAGCAGTGGACAGGATAGTCCCAAATGCAGGGTCTTACCCTGCAGCCCTAATGGGTACAACTAATCCTTGCTCAAGTCAATAGGTCTATTCATGTGACTAGGATTGAAGGTGCTAAGATTCCTAATTCTGTTAGCAGATCCTAGCCATTGCACCAGCAAAGCAAGAAGAGGCAAAGACAATGCAAGGAAAACATTCATAGAAAAGATGAGTGAAAAGCAAGGATCTGATGCCTCTTCTAATGTAAGTTAACCATAGAGGAGAAAGCATAAATTAGCATATGGAAATGTAGTAAAGACACCAAAACTACTTGCAATATAAAAGTTCTTTCCAATGTTTGCCTGAAAATTACTTTACAATATCAACAATTTATCACATTGCATGTACGATTACAATCAATAATATATAAATATGAAAATATCTAAGAGATGGTAGTCTTAATCACAAATAAACAGTGCAAACAAACATTCTAAATTATAATTAAATTATCTACTTGATACCCGTTACAGAAATAACTGGGAATAAAACCCAAACAAAAGCGCTTAATCATCCTGTTCATGTAGGTCTTATGTCTCATCTTTGAGCACATAGCAAAATCTCTATTCCTACCATTATGAGCAACTTTGACCTGTAGCTGACCTTCCTGGGGAAGGAACTGAGTGTGTAGCATCTTCCTTAGAATGAATTGAGAGAATTCCTAGAAGTAAAAATATTTTCTCAATTAAAATTTAATGAGATATAACTGAAACCTCAAGTATCATATTCAGATTGTCAAGCTCTGTTAGACTGTTGGTCCTATTGTCATAAATACATGTACCAATCTGCAGATCTTGCATAACATAAGACACCTCCAAATATGAGTTTGATACTCTTAGCATACTTGCATATGTAATTTCTTAAAAGAATACTGATTTTTATCTAGAACTAATAGGCACTGTCTCATATTCAAAACTACAAATATCAGTCCCAGCAGTTGTTTCTTTAAAGCCTTGCTTTTGGCTTAAAGATCATTCCTCCCACTGAGAACAGAGCTCAGCTGACAGGTTTGGCTGTCAAGCTTTTGACTTAAACTCACCTGGAGAAAACAGAGAGGTATAGTTTCATCCTGAAAATTGACAATGTAATCATTCCAAAGTGTCTGCGGTGAAATAACTACAGAACTTTCTGAGTTTCCCTAGAGCGTCTTCCAGAAAGACAGGGGGAAATGTCTGCGTTTTTGCAGGCAACTAATCCACTGGCATATTCAGTCATTTACCCTCATACAAGATCAAAAAGTTTCCATAAATGGAAGACAATGTCTGTGTCTTGCAAGAAGAATTTCTTCCCAGCTGTTTGTCTAGCTATGTATCACTGCATACAGTGACAAGTAACATGAGTCTTACAATGCCAGTGCAGTGATTTAAAAAGCTTCATCCTAATTCTAATTTTTAGAACAAAAGCCATACATTCCCATTACACTAGGTGAGTTCACTCATGCTCTTTCCATAATGCTGGATTTGATGTACTAATGAACCATCATCTAAAGGTGATTATGACTAATAGCACTTGCAATCACTTGATTTTTTCCCAACATAACTCTACCAATTTTCAAGACTATCCCAATGATGTATTAGCAGTTCAAATACTTCTAATTTCAAATGATGTGAATTATCTATTCCAAAGTCATTTAGAAGACAATAGAAAATATTTGGATTAAACAGAAGCAAATCCTAACCTATTGATTTATTTTGGAAAGTTAGCTATTTTCATTATATTTCAATGGTGTTAAAATAAAATAATTGTAAATTTCAGTCAATTTTCCAAGAAAACATCAATCCCAGAAAATGCTTCCAATTATTTGTGGTTGAAGAGCCACTACATAGTAACCCTGCTACATGGGATACAGACCTCTTCTATCACTACCATGCGTTCTGTCAGCATTTAGCCCCGTCACACAATAGGAATGGGACAGGACTTCTGGATTTTAGCTATTCTGTTTAGTTCAATATAAATTTAAAGTCTCACTTCAGTGATCAGCTGCAAGAAAACGACTGACTAACTGGACATAGATGCAAACCTGAGCTCCTACTTGAGGGTTTAGGGATTCTTCATTTTTCTCAAATTATTAAAGTACACAAGTAATAGCATCCATAATGTTGCCCCTGGGCAGAGCCTTGTATGGTACTAAAGGCCTACGAAATACAGGCAGTGAAATTTCCCACCATCCTGTTAGGAAGCACAAACCAGATTTAGATAAAGTCATAGGCTGGAAAAGGTCAGCCACTGCCCAGATCACCTAAATATTTCAAAGAATAATGGTTCAGGCCCCATACCTGAGATCATGAGAGACATTGATTTTAAGCTATTTGGAAAGCTTTCAAAGTTTGGTCCCAAATAACCAAGAGAAGAAAATAGATGCATCAGTACCTGCTCTAGCACTTCTCTATTTTTCATTATGATCAGTCAGTTCTTACACAGGAGAAAAGCCAAGTTAGACAGCCTGAGAGAGTCAGAGAGCAAAATTATTCCAGAGAAACTTTCTCATTATCCCTTGTTTTGTCTCCCACACAGCAGAGCAGAACCCAGGTACCCCCAGTTCTTAGCAATGAGTAGAAAAAGAAGAAAAAGCTGCAAGGGCAGAAAGAACTCTGATTCCAGAGAATGTAAGTTTACTGAAATCTTTAATTTGAAGTAAAAACATCAGAATCATAGGTGGTTATTCTCCATTTACTCATCAGGACAGAAATCCATCTTTGTGCACAAAGCTGTTTGTCAAATTGAGAATACTTACACTCAAGTGTGGGTACATACATGTAATGTCTTGATGAGGCTTGGCTAGTGGTTCTATTTTAGTGGAGCTTCTATCCTAGCTATTTCTGGCAAAGTCTTTGCAAACATGTTGATGTTTAATTGCCTCAAATTTTCATCAGTGTTGTCTGAGTTTAGCAGCTTGTTCTAATCCTACTTAGGTAGATGTCACTGTAAACTCTTATCCTCTAATGCATATGAGCTATTCTAAAAAAAAGCCTAAGCAAGTCAGAATTTTATGTAATCGAATGAGCGCCATGAAATCTTGCCTAGTGGAACTCCTGCCAGGAAACAGTATTTTCTTCTGCTTCAAACAGAAAGCTTTGGCTCACATATCCTGGCAATGTGCCACTGATGTTCTGTGTGATTGTGACAATATTTATTAATGCCTTTGTTTGCTCATCTGTAAAAGGATTATAGAAGTCAAGTCCCATGTAATTTACCCCAAACTGCAAACACGCAATGAGATATTGATTGTCCCAGTGTGTTCATAGGAACAGAATAAATACTGAGAGTAATGAAAGTAAAAAGGGTAAATCTTTCTATATACAAATAGAACACCTCATTCCCTAACAACTGTACAACTTTCTTAGATATATTAATTTTCTCCAATCAGAATGAACTAACATGGCCTACCCTGTTTATCTGACTTCACATTACTTATCAGATAATTAAGACAAAAGAAGTTAATATTCAAATGAAAAAAATAACATTGTGGATAATGCACTACACTTTAACAATAAAATAGGCATTTTCTTTAAAAAGTGTCTCAAAGCTATTCATACATTTGTGATACCACTTACCAAATCACGTGTAAAACGTTTTTTGTTCTTTTTTTTACCTTAAATTAGATGAAAAGTTGTCACCCATTTGTAAATGCCAGCAAAATGTAGGAAGCCTTGAAGATAAAACAGATGAGGCTTTGGCTCACTTCGCTGAGCCACTGGGTGTAAAGGGTACTGAAGAAGATGCAAAAGATCATGAAAATAAGAATCAGAGTAGCTCAGATGCATCTGAAGATAGAGACCTTGATAATGTTTCAGACAGTGAAAAAGAAGGAAAAGAAAAGAACTACCCTCCTCAAATGTTCTCTCCTCAGCAAGATGAAATCCTAGCTACAGTAACTTTTGGTGAAACAGAAGGCTCATCAACAGGGCAAATTACACTGTGGGGCAACCCAGACTCTGCAGAGTTTGTTAGCTTGGCTACTGGGAAAATTACTGCAGAAGTAAAATATGGTTCTTTTAATGTGAAAGTAGAAGTTAAGAATGTTTCTTTGTTTGACTCTGGAAGAAAACTTGTAGGTGAAAAAAGGAAAAGTTCAAAGAACAATAAACGTTGTCATGAAAGACAGTACCAGAAAAGTCAGTGTTCAAAATGTTCAAAGCACCAGTGTCCTTCATCTGACCTTTCAGCAGAACCCAATGAGAATTATAAGGAATCCTTAAAACATAAAATTCCAACTGCCGTCAACAAAAATGCCTCTCTGAAAATTAACATTGAAGCAAAGGAAATTAAAGTGGAATATACCAGCAGAAAGAAAAATCTCAAGGTTAATATCACACCCGGTGAACAAGCACAGAGCAAAACGTGCAGCAGGGTACATGAAGATACATACTGGAGTGAAACAGACTATTCTGTAACAGAAGCACCTTGCAATACAGATTGTGAGTCATCTTTTAGCATTCATGAAAAAGTAGACTATACATTCCCAGATGGAGGCACACTTCTCCCTCCACCTAAAGAATTTGCTGACTGTGAGAAAATTCATTTAGATACAATTGCAGAAGGGGTATCTTTGTCAGATTCCAGAATAGAGTCTGACAGCCTCTCTACAGCCTTGAGAATGTGGGGGGAAGAAAATTATTTCTGTAAATATATCAAAAAGGACTATGATGACCACACCAATGAAAAGGAAGATTTTTCAAAAGATAAAATACTTTTCTCAAAAATAAATAATACCAATTGTCTTGTAGCTAGTAATACTTTGAACAACGCAAATGCTGTGAAGGAGAGTATCAGTAAGAACAATGTATTAGGTCAAGAAAGAAATAACTGTAACAAATGCAGAGACACAGGGCAAAAACCAGCAAGAAGAAAGTCTTTCCCAGATACTACCCTTGATGTACCATCACCAGTTCACCCTAGAAAGGATTCTGGCTTTTATTCACTACCATCCTTAAAGGTATTGCCTAAGGAGACCAAAATGGGAGATGTCTATAAAAGGAATTCTCACATTCATACCAGCTATGTTGAACTTTCTGAGTGTCCCAACTTGACCTCCTCACTGAAGAGTTTGAGAGGTCTGAAATCTTCATATCAGTTTGCTTTGACGTCATTTGATCATAATATTACCATTTATCCATCTGAGCCTGAAGAAAGTCTAGATGACACTTCTTTACTGAATGACTATGCAGAGTATGTGGGGCAAGGTGAAGAAACAGAAGAAACATTAATGGAGAGTCTCCATTCCAGTAGTACTATAAATGAGAAAAAAGAAAATGGGCATGAGGAGCCCCTGAGAAACATAGCCATATGGGAGGAAGACTCTGAGTCTACTAAAGATGCTTTAGATGGAGGGACACCAGAGCACAACCATTTAGAAGAGCACATTGAAATGCAGAACAAAGCTCAGCTGGTACAGGTCTTTCCACATTCTAGAAGTCCTGTAGGTGAATTTGTTAATGACAAGGAAAATGCTAATTATGCTTCTACAGAAAGTGCCCCAAAGCAACTTTCAGCTTTACAGCAAAATGCTCACCAACTCCATGCAGAGCCTGAGGTAACAAAGAAAAGGAGAGGATCAGTAATGACTGTGATAACTGGAGAACTAGAACGAAGACTCATCCAAGTTGACAATAAGTTGCTACCTGATTCTTTTGGCTCTGCAGCAAGAAAAGAGCCTAAACTTCCATGTAATATACAAGAAGAATCCTTGCTGTCATCCTTGCTATTAGATCCCGAAGAGCATGACATAAATAATGAATCAGAAAGTTTTTCTGAGATACAAGACATATCTGGGGATATCCTTGTTGAATCTGATTACCATAATGATTCAGCACAGGCTGCCATATTGTCTACCTCTTCAACATACACAGAAAAGAAAGAGAATTTCACAGAACATTCAAATGTCAATGAAAGACCAGAGAACTGTTGCAGTAAACAGTCAACTGATGATAACTTAAGAAGAGAGTCTGGAGCACATCAACTACATCAGCTAGACAAATCCAACTCTGACGAAGTTGAGAAAAAGACTGAAATGGAAGAAAATTTTCATCAGAATGCAGACATCCCTCCATTATCATTAAAACAGATTAGTCAGAAAGGTAGGTGTTGTAACACTTTTGGAGTTAATGCCACTTAAACACCTGTAGCGTAGGTGGTTTAGTGCTCTGGTGACATCTTTTTGGGGAAAATGAAAGTGTATTATAACTTAACAAAGAGACGATATTGGTATGCTTAGCCATTTGGTTATAGTATGCAGTTATTGTGTTGAAGATCCTAAGAGACATCTTGTAAACCTAAGTCATTGAAATTGAAATTGAAAAAAAAATAAGGGAAAATTTTAATGCAACTTTGCTCAAGAAGTTGGTTTCCTACATTAAACAGTCAACCCATACTATACATCTAGTGAGAGAAGCAAACACCAAAACAGGAGAGGGTTTTTTGCACTTGCCACGTGTCAGGAATTCAGAGTTCTAGTCAGCCTTTAAAACCATATAAATCTGAGTTTGGAATCTATGTGATCTATGAAAATACTAAGTACATCTCAGTCCTAATTCTGGCTGAGCCTTTGCATATCATGGAATGACAATAGTGGGTCATTTAGTGTTATTTACTCCTCTCTTTATGTAGTTAAGAAAACTCTATATGAAAAAGAATTATTGTAAATAGCTAATAATTTACAAAATTTATTGTCTTTCCTTCTGTAGTTCATCTACCCACATCCATAACTGGTCATTTAAAAGGAGTGTTCTGAATCATAAAAATGTAAAGCCATACCAGGATACTGCACACTATGTACACACACATTTGCCTGTGTGTTTTTGAAATATCACTTGAAAAACTTTCATTTTAATTTTTAA
>VXBJ01003089.1:0-77479 GCA_013400055.1 Nycticryphes semicollaris
TTTCTTTTTTTCTTTTTTACTTTCATCAAAGCCGATTGCGAGCTGTGTTTATCCTGGAAGATGGCTTTCGGGAGAGCGTGTGTGCCTTTCCTTTTTCTTTTTTTCTTCTTTCTTTCTTTCTTTCATTCTTTCTGTTCTCTTTTTCGTCTTTTCTTTTCTGGTGGTAGATGGGACTAGCGGAGCTACAAACCAGCAAGTTGAACAAAAAAATGTTTTCTCTTCGTTTCCTCACAGATCATCCCTTCTAACGACGGCAAAAAAAAAAAAAAATAGAAAAAAAAAAATCTTAATGACTGTGACCTTAGCAGCATGGGTAGCTGATTTATCCCAATTATAAATCCCGTTAGTTTGTGGTAATGTGTGAGTATCAATATATAATTCATATTAAAAAAGCACGATCGGTAATTATTATTAGGAGTATTTTTTCCTAAAAGTTGAAATCCGTCGTTTTCCAGGGAGAGCGCTGCATCTGTCGCTTGGAGTGTTTTTGTCTCGCTGTTGCACAACAGAGGCTCTCTAGTCTTTAACCTAAAATGGCAGCTTTAATTTGACTGGGGCCCATTCATTGACAATGATAATAAAAAGGCTGAAAGCTAAATGTAGCTGGATGCTTGGGGCACGTTTGCAGAACTCTCTCCATTGCTAAGCGCTGCTCAGGGAGGAACTTTGAAGCTTTCGGGTTTCTATCCTTAAACTTTCCAACACGTTTTTGTTTAGGTTTTGGTGTTGGTTTTGCTATTATTTTTTTTTTTAAATTAAAAAAAAAAAAAAGGAAGAAAAAAAAATGAGTTACTCTGCATAAACCACATTCTAGACAGCAGGGCTGCTGACAAACTTAACGGTGAGGAGATAGTTAGAGAGGGCTTCTTCCGAGAGGTCTTGCCTTTTTAACAGCAGCGGAAAAATTCTAGTAATGCCTTCTGAAATAAGATGCAGTCCGGGGGAAAATTAACCATTTGTTCCTGAGGTTTGTAACAGGTGATTAGAACAATTACATTCTTTACATTTTCCCATCTCCAGCTACTAAAAGCGGGAACGTTGCTTGTTTCCTCTTGTTGGGTGTTGTAAATGTGCTCAGGGTTTCGCGGAGATCCTTTTGATAGGGTGCTATTTTCCTCTAGGATAAAACCACAACCGCTTGGAAAAAGTAATTATTGTGTGTGTGTGTGTGTGCGAGACGTCATTTGAAGTTTGAAACAGTTTTACAAAACAGAATTCTCCCTACTGTAGCACTGGAAAACGCCACAGATTCATGTATCCCCTGTCCTGCTTTTCTGTTAACCCAAACCGCTTATTTTCAGTCTCTTTTGAGCTTTTTCTTCTTTTTAATATAAGGAATATGTAGAGATTATTATGAAATCCATAGAACATGCTCTTAGGAGAGTGTTAAATGCTTATGATTGCAAGTTAAACTGAATTAGTGATTCACTGATACTAATTGGATAATCGTATTTGACCAAATATCTTACTAACAACGTAACGATATTTCTGTTATTACTTGTAACTCCCGGTGAGGTCACTTACACAGTGGCGGGGAAAAAACTTGCTCAGATTTGGAACCCAAAACGATTTCATCGCTGCTTCGGTAATTAAGGAAAGTTTTGTCCGTAGGTAAAGATCGCGCAGTCCTTTTAGGACAATCTCAATTTCTAAGGAAATGGTAAAAATATCAGTAAAAAGGAGATATAGGGGAATGCTGCTGCCTACTGCGACCCAAACTCTGCACGGTGCTGGGAGCTTTGACTTGTAACCGTTTTCTTTTGAATCTGGTTAATGCGAAAACCTGAAGAGTTAGGTCAAAGGAGCGCTGTAAAGACTTCCCAAGTCCATGTAGAGGGGTCAGTTAACCAGTGTGTCGCTTTTTTTCACGCCAGTCGCTGGGATTTTTGCACTGGAAAAGCTTTTGCTGAACGTCCGTGGAGTTTCGCGTTAGCAGCCAAATAGTATCAGGGCTTTATAAGACGTAAACTGAGTTGTTCACAAGTAGAGGCGACAGAAACCGGTGGTGAAGCTGAGGAAAAAGGTATAGGGAAGGTGGGGATGTGCTGCTGGGTCCAGGCGTGGGCCGGGTGGCCTCCTGGTGTCCCTCCTGCCCAGGCATGGAGGAAAGCAAGTGCCCGGCTGTGGATGGTGGCTGTCTGGGCAGAAGGTGGCTTAGGCCACCTCTCCGGAGGAGACTTTGCAGCCCAAGAACCACAACAGCGCTTTTAAAACCTTAACAAACCAACCAACCCGACCCAGGCGTGATTTTGCTGTGAAGGGTGGGAGGCCCGAGTAGTAGGAACTTTGGCAGGGTTTCGAAGAGCTGCGAGAGCGTGTGGTTTGCCAGATCCATGGCATCTCGTAGCAGCTGGCTGTTTGGGGTTTTTTGTTTTTAGCCTGTGGCGTGATACGTGAGGGTTGGGAAGGTGGGAGGAGGAGGAGGAGGAAGAAAAAAGTAACCAGAAAGAAAGAGGGTGGAAATAAACACATGCGTTGCCTAGAATCCCGCGTCCTTAACTCTGTCTCTTATTTCCCATTTGTCGTCGTCTTATGCTCATTTTCGGAGGGAAAGCTTTTAGAATCTAATCTGCTGGTTGGTACTTGCTCTGGTGAATCTAGCGCTATTCAAACAGATCTGTGTGGCTGGTGAGGACACGGGCAACTGCCTGCCAAGTGGTGTGTGCCCCAACAGTCCCCTTCCCCCGGTTCCCTTAAATCCCGACTTCCAAACCCTTTTGTATTTGGCTGCTAGGAACGGCTCACTCGCTGCTCAGATTTATGAGCTGGTTAAATGATGCCCGTAAGTAACACGGGTGATACTTTTATGTTACTGTTACGTTCCCCGTATACATGAGAAAACGGCAAATTTTAGTAAACAGTTAAACTGTCTTTTTTTTATATATAAATGAGTCTTCTGTGCGTAGATGGGGCTTTAGATTTCACTTTTCCAGCAGAAAAGTTGCTGCATTAATTTACTGCATCTGTTGGGCTTCCCTGTTAAGGCAGACGTTAACTTCATCGCTTCTCCCCGTCGATATTTCTGTGGACAGTTCGCTTGCACCAATAAAACCCCCTTGTTTCTTTTTTTGTTGTGGAAGAGAATCTGGGATGCTGTCTGTATTTTGGCAGCGATAAAAAGGCGATGGGAAGCTCCCAGTATGATTTATTTTTAGAACCCTTTCAGGAGGAAGGAGTGGGGTACAATACGCAGAAACATCCCATGTTTTTATTGGGATTCTTACGAGATACTGAACCCTGGTGGAAGAGTGTCCTTCTTGATTTCTTCCCATCTGCAGAATATTGAAGTGTAACTTCCAGTGGTTTGTGTCTTTACCCCGAGACCAGCGGTTGTGGAAATACCAGGTCGTGGCTGCACGCTGAAACTCTTACTGGGAAAAATGAGGTTGGAAGGCATGACACACACATACACAAAACTAAAAAAAAAAAGAAAGAAGGAGGCTGTGACCTAAAGGACACATTCCAAGCGCCTGAATATGACAACAAAGCTCTTAAGGATGTTCTTAAGTACACAGAAGCTGATTAGCTCTTAGCTTCCAACATTGTGACTTCTCAAAGATGTAAACACGCACCTAGAAGAAGCCCAGTCAGACCCAAGGAACTCCGTGGTGCCGTTGGGTTCCCTCCTTTTGCGGATGCTCTCTCTAAACATCCTGGTTGTTTTGTTGCTGTTGCGCTAAACACGATCTCCTTAAACGGAAAAAAACCCCAACAAATCTTAATTTAACCATTTTCAGTCAAAAGTTGAAGCGCAGTGAAAGAGTGCTAATTATTGAACGAGCTACTGTATTAGCAGAGCATCGTAAGGCCTGACTTTGAAAGCTTATTGGCATATAGGAACTACCCAGAAGCCCTTGCTGGCGTGATGTAGGGCTGGCTTTGCTTTGTAGTGACCTATATAGCTGGTCTGGGTGTGGTTTTGCTTGGCTTTCATGGGAGCTGCGTCCAACCTTCCTCTGACATAGACAATTGCTGTGACGAGAGGGCCTTGAGGGGAATGGTGGGGAATAAATAACTTGGAGAATCAATTGTCTGGAAAAAAAAGTCATTGCAGCCAAAATGTCTGCCTTCTTCCTAATGGTTCCGGGAGGAAAATTAAATTTCACGTATACGGTCCTGATCTTAGAGGTTATTCTCTTCAGGCTTCATTTAAATAGGGGCTGGGGATCCTAATGAGCAGTGCAGCAACGTACCTGCCTGGGAGTAGCCGGCATCTGGAGAATCCAGTGCTGAATAATTTTGGAAGTACCTTCAGTTTCAATGTCCTTGAGGGCACTTTCTAAGGCGTTTAGTTGGGATTTCTGTTTACCACTAGGATTCCAACAGGTAGCTGCCTTGAAAATTTCTTTTTAGTGAATTTTTTTTTTTTTTTGAAAGAAATTGGCCTACCCTACAATTTATTTTGATTTCTGTCTACGAAGTAGGTGTCACTTCTTAAAGCATTTTATGGAGATGTACATGGGATGTACAAGTGTGATTCCTTTTACGTAGATTTCAGAGCGGGACAGGTTTTGTTAAACCTTTTATTTATTTCTCTTTCTCTTTTCTGCCTGCCCTCACCTCCCTCCTGAGCTTTCCCATAGATTTTATTTCTTCTTCTTCAGATTGTGCCTTTCCTATTGGGTTTTTAATCCTCTTTCCAGTTTATATTGCTCTCTGTTTGCTTAGCAGAGTTGCATTTTCTTGCCAGTCTTGGATTTTTAGGACATGTTACAAAATAAACATGTGTTTTGACTCCTAATAGTGCCACTTTCAACCCAAAGTGTGAAGGATGCTTCTGGGGGTGTGGGAAGAGCTGGTTGGCTCCACCAAAGCCCAAAGAAGTCTCATGTTGGACCCTGGATGCTGCCTGGCAAGGGGGGTGTCTCAGAGGCAAAGAGCCCGAGGTGGTGGGAGGTCACTTGGGTGCTAGGCCTTGCCGGCAACTTGCTGATGGTTCTTCATGACCCTTTGAATAGAAACAGCCTTTCAAATGTTGTTTCAAACTTTGTTTTCATGAAAATGATATTCCTCCATAATGTAATATTTAAGAAATAACGCCTGTAATAGCTTCTCTTGCTCTGTGCATGGAGTAGAATCATAGAACAGCTAGAGTTGGAAGGGGACCTTAAGGGTCGTCCAGTTCCAACCCCCCTGCCATGGGCAGGGACATCTCCCACCAGAGCAGGTTGCTCAAAGCCCCATCCAGACTGGCCTTGAACCCCTCCAGGGATGGGGCAGCCACAGCTTCTCTGGGCAAATCTATGTAGTAGGGCAAAAAGTAGTTGTGATTGGGGAGGGTGTAGGCCCATCATGATCCATGTGTCATGGGAATGGCTGTTGTGGGATATCCCTTGCCCAACAGACAAATAGAGGATGTGGGGAGGAGCTCCTGTGGGGGAGTGTGATTTTTTGTTGTTGTTGTTGGTTTGGTTTTGGTTTTTTTTTTATGTAAGGAGAAAGGAAGTTTTGAAAACTGAGGACTATGTAACTGGTGGTAAAGCAGACCAGAACTTGGAGCAAGTCCAGGGAAGAGTTTAATAAAGGCACTTTTGTCCTGGATCTTAAAATAGGAAGCCTGTGGATTTATTTACAGGGTAAACAGGATTTTGTTAAATGGGTGGCCTCTAGGTGCGAGGGAATGCCAGTCGTTCTTTGGCAAAGGATTCTCCTAAAATCTGCCTAAAACTGAACTGAAAGCTGGAATTTTAGAAGTAAAGAGATCAGTGATAGGACAAAACAAGGAGAAAAAGTTCCTCAGCGAAAGCGCTGGGGTGGTGCTGCTGCAGGAGAAATGTCGAGCAAACCCTTACATGAGAGCAACAGGAAAATTCATGTAAGGTCTTTGGTGTTAACAGCTTGGGTGAGCTAGTAAGCGGGAAGTCTGAGTTGATAATAACTTATTATAAGAAAATATTCCTTACTTCAGAGAGGATTTATCAATGTAGCTGTTGAGGCTGAAATCTGAAGCTGAAATGTTTTCTTGGTAAAATGTCTTACAGGGAAGTGTGTGATGGTCTGGGCTGAGGAGAACCACAGCTTAGTATTTCTTCGAGTTGAAAATAAGATGACCAGGAAGGAGATACGACTGACTTTGTTTTTAATGCTCGATAGGAGGATTAAAGGAAGGCAGGTAATGATGAGGTTACAGATGTTCAAATACTGCTCTGATAAGGCTGAGATAAAACTGTATGTAGGTAAGAGACTGGTAAATTCCAAGGATGCATCTTAATTTGTCATTTAGGTTATAACAAACATTTTCAAAACCTTACCTATTCCTGGGCCGGAGAGAGTATCTGAAGTCCAGAAAGCTGGCATCCCAGGTAAATTGCTGCTTTTAGTTCTATATTTGAATGCATGTTGTTTGCTCATGTGGGATCAGAAATACCTAAACAACCATAGCTGTGGTTATTCGCTTGACATGAGATCTAAGAATATTTTATATTTTTTTTTTCTTTTTTTTTTGCCTCAACTGTCTGGCCTATACCTAGGCAAGTCCTGTGGCTTATTGAGGGTGTGCTCTGGTTTGTGCTGCTGTTGGGCTGGAGTAGCTGCTGGTTGGGTTTTAGTGTTTATTATGAGGCAAAAAGCAGGCAGGTTGGGATCTCCGGCGGTCGGTTCGAGAGGTACTTGGACTGTGTCGGCAGTTCCTGGGAGGATCTTGCAGACTTCACAGGGTGGTATGGTCACGTCAGGACGGCTTCAACGAAGGCCCTGTGTCGCTGTAGCCGTTGCTGATGTGAGTTCAGAGATTCCTTTAAACTCTGATGAGGAGGGGCTCTTGCTGAGAGTACAATTCTTGCCTCAAGTTGTTTTAACCGTGAAGAATTAAACAGGGAGTTTATAGCGAGCAATTTAATCTCTCCCTTGATTTAGGAAGGAATCATTCAGAAAGTGAGTTAAATAGGGGTTTCTTGACTGCCTCAGGAGGTAAGTCTGGGAGAGACCCGCTTAGTAATTCACTTTATTTATCAGTACTGTTACGAGGTGTCTGCTGTGCTTTGCATTCACTCGGCTCTGTGAATAGGGTCCAGCCTTATTCATCCTTACTTTAATCATCATTCTTTCTTCGGTGGGGAAGTGAATGAGCAGCCTTCGGCTTCACTTCCCCCCTTCTTGATCTCTGCAAAGGTACATTGTCATTTTGTTGTGTTTCTTTTTCATACAGAAGTTAAGCGAAGGCGGTTCCGTGATTCTTTAATTCCACTGGAACCTTATCAGAGGTTACTGCAAAAAAAAAATTGCCATCAGTTCCACCTGCGTTTCTCCTTCACTCCAGTTCCTCAGGAATCCCCAGCCCGTGCTGCCTTCCCTCACAGAAGTGACTCCTGCCGAATGTACTTTTTGTATTTTAGACAGGGTTTGAACCTCATGGCAGCCACGCAGAAGGAAAAGGGTTGTTTTGGAGAAATGGTGTGGCTGTTGGGAGCGCTGCGAGGGATACAAACGGATACAGGCTTTCCAAATTGGGTCCCATAATTGTTTGTAGTTGGCAGTCTTAGAAGTTAAGCACTGAAACTTTAAGAGAAAAAAAAAAAAAGGAAAGAGGAAAAATGGAAGAGGGGGTGGTTTTGTGTGGCTTTTCACTTATCGTGGTTAGATTTAGAGAAATGCTCTGGTTAAGGCGACTGAGATCTTGAATGGCTACTTCTCATGAAATAAGCTAATGCCTCACACCCCTACTCCCCTCAGTCAAACCAACGGTGACTTAGTTTTGGGGTGTTAAAAAAGAAAACCTTGGCTACAAGGAAGATGGCAGGTGAAAGGAATTGCTTTCATTGCAGTTATTTAAAAGATTGATGTATTCCTCTCCTTCCACCACCAGTCAGTCCCCTTTTCCCTGCTCCTTCCCCCAAAAGAAAGGAAAGCAGAAGGCCTGCCTTTCTGCCCGCCTCCTCAGGTGAAGGGTGGTCAACCTCTGGCTTGTCAGCGGTTCTGGAGCGATTGCCCTGTTGAGATTGTGGTGTGACCCGTGGCACGACTGGACTGGGCAGTGTGGGGATGGTTGGGCAACCTGAATTTTTGCTGTGGGAGGAGGAACTGGACACGTAGGGGCTCTTAGGGGTGAATATAACAGCGCCAGCTGGGATGCAGGCTCCGTGCTCTGTCTTATTCCCCCAGTGGGGCTTCTGGGGTCTGCTGCTGTCTTCCCACCTAGCTCTGTCTCTGTGACAGCCACAGATTCATGGTGTGCTCTGTGGTGGACCAACATGAAGGTTTTTGGTGGGCAGCTGGTAGAGTCAGGAAGGCTGAAATCCCCTTGTCTAATCTGATGCAGTGTAAGGATGGTGGTGGTGTGGGGCAGGGTGCTTTTGCTCTCCAGCGCCTACTGAAATGAGTTGTTTCTGGGTTTGAGGCGCCTCCAGGTAAAGCAATGAACTTTGAATAGCGAGATAAGGGCTCCAGCCGCCGAGCTGCCCCGTTTGCTGCTGTCATCGATTCCGTTTGGGCTGTGGGAGTGATATACGTGATACACGTTCACTTCTTGCTTCTCAAGTGAAATGGCACGTCCGCAGTAGGCAGCCCATCACGGAACGAGGCAGATCGATCTCTGGAGAGAAATCACGGGGCAGGAAACCCAGAGAGCAGGCATCTAGAACGCGTCGTCACTCGCCTGTGGTACAGCACCTTGCAACGCGTTGGCTCCGCTCCCTCCCTCCGGGTTCTTTCTCTTGGAGCTTGTGCAAACAGGCCCAGCAGCCTCCCTGTCACTGGTTTACTTGTGGGTACTGGTGGCAACATCGGGAGGACAGGCAAAGTTCTTGCTCTTTTCTCTTTATCAGAAATACCTGTAGCTTCTCTCCATCGTAACACTTACTGAGGTTAATGGTCAAATGGTCACTTTCCCAGGGGTTTTCTGTGGGTTCTCTTTGTTTTTTTTTAAGTAGGATGGAATCTGCAAAGCTTTTCCTTACCTTCCTCTTCTAATCAAGTTATCCTTATCTTGCTATTATATTCGTAACAATAATTTTTTTTTTTCCTCTGCTGGAGTGTTGTACTTTAATTATTACAGTCTTTGTACAATAATTTTTTATTATTTTTTTTTTTTGTGCCTCTGAAGATAGCTGAAAGCTATTGAATGTCTTCATGTGGTCCACCTAATCATTCCTGAGTCAGGGTATGGTTTGAGAAACGCAGTGAGCTAATTTAACCGGACATTGTTCTGAAAGGAGAAGTTTCCTCTTTGCCTTTGTCCCCCTGCACCCTTCCTCCCCTCCGCATGGCTCTGCTACTTTGTTATAGCAGCGGCGCTTGTCAGGTCCTTCTGTGAACCACTTTAGTTCACTAAAATGGCAGAAAAATAACTGGGTAAAATGGAGAGCATTTTGCTGTTGTAATGAATCAAACTGGCTCATAAAAGGATCTGATGAACACCAGAGCTGGTACTAAGGATGAGGGGGGTCGGTGGCTTGGAGAGCAGCAGCAAGGCCTTTTCATCTTTTGATTTTGGTGGCAGTGAGCAAGTGGATTGGATCAGTTGCCTGGGAACCTTCATGGGAGAAAGAGAAATAGAGTAATCATCTGTGAAGCAAAGGACACCGAAAGAAAAATTTGCTGGCCTGAGTTCAAATTGATATTAAAATTTGTTTATTCTAGTGATGGTATGGATTGCATGCTATGAAAAGTTTGTTAGATTTAATAATCTGCTGCCCAGAAATCAGTTTTGCTCTTCAGCTAGGGAAACAAAAGCCTTAAAGATTTACTAATGTATAAATGGCTTGTCTGATATTTCAGATTTGAAGTATTTAATCTTCGAAGCAATCTATTCACAAGAAAGTACATTGCTCTGCCAGGAGTGTGTGTGATGGTTTTTTTTCTGATTTTTTTTTTTTTTTGGCAAGCTTAAAGTTCTTCATTAGGTTCATCAACCTTCTGAGCCAATTTGTATGCCTCAAATTTTATGAAATCAATGTTTGATTCAGTTATTCAGAGTTTAATCTCGAGTATCTACATTATTCCTGTTAGTTTGAGACGGTATGAGACCTCTTGGTAATAGTAGATGGCTAAGGCTGTTACTTCCTATCATCGTCTAGAGCTTTCTCTTAACGAAATGAACACACTTATTTAAAATTGGTGGAAAAATTACATGGCAAGTAAAACACGCTGCTTAGTTACTCCTGTAATACTATACTCTTCTCCAGAGGGTGAAATGGGCAGTTTACACCGTGTAGCTCAGCAGAAGAATGAGCACCTCACAAAAAATGAGGGATTCTGACTGTCGCTCCTGCTCAGGCCACCTGCCAGCTTGAGGTGACTCTTTCAGCGTGACAGCAACGTGGCATTAGAAACTGCTGGCTTTCTGAGGAGCCCTGGTGATCTTATGAAGTTCTGCCTGCACGGAGACAGAAAGGGGCTGCATTAGCAGGTGGAAGAGTGGAATCTTATGCTTTCATTCCCGTTTTTTCTCAAGATTTGGGCATTTGTATGTGCCTGGATGGAACGTAAACACAGTTACCCAAAAAACCCAATATGGTGCACCATCTAGATTCTCTGCAGATTTTACCTCTTAAAAATGTCTCTTTTGGGAGCTACAGGAGATGGAAGGAGGAACAAGAGAAGGGACTTACAGATTCTAGCTCAAGGCACTGAGGATGTTGCAAACTGCTTTTGGGGAAAACTGTGTGAGGAGAGGTGGCCCTGACTAGAGTTGTGTGTGTTCAGAATGAATACTGTAGTTACTAAAAGCAGCTTGTTTACATTAGGAATTGTATGTGCTAGCTCTAATGGGCTTTAGGAAGCCCAAAGCGCAGCTGTAAAACATCTGTCTCTGGGACCAGATCTTGTCTGTCTGATGAATTTTTGTCCTGCATTTTCATGGTCAAATTTTTTAAAAAAGTAACTTTTAAAGAAGTAAACTATTTTTTTTTTTTTAATAGACATGTTCTTAGCTGTCCTGCTCGAAGATTGGTTGACTCTTGAAAGGCTCTTGTGCTGTTGTCTTGAATGCAGAACTTAAAATAGTGACTCAGTATTACTCCACTTCCTCTTTAATCCGATCATCTTGGTATATGACCTTATAACACCTTAATTTTAAGGCTGCTTATTCCAGTGGATTAAGTTTGGAGGTGTCTGGAGTGGTGGGCATTGCTACAGGAAGGGTTTAAGAGGAATTGAGAAGCAGTGTTGCCTCAAAAATGAAAAGAAAAGGTGGGAGTAGGGAATAGGAGCAGCCGGTGGGTATTTTCCCACTCGCTGCTGCTGTATGGTCTGTGCAATAACACGGGGTTTGCGGGAATGTCAGGAGAAGTTTTGAGCTCGTAGTTCTGCTGGGCCCTAAGGAAAAAAAGCACATTCATTTCCAGTGAGCGGATTTGACGCTCTTTGTCTCGGTTCCGCGTGGCAGTGGTACAAGGCAAAATACCTGTTCAGTGCAAGCACCCCCGTGAGTACGGATGGGTTTTCTTCTTTTCGAAGTTAGCAGCCTGAGCAGATGGTCAGAAGCCAGGAACCTGAGTGCTGCGCCAAACTGGTTCATAATGGTGTATTTTGAGGTCTGCCATATTGGGATTTGTTAATAGTTGCTGTTTACCCAGCAGCTCTTGTCAGATGCTCTTGGTTCTTTACCAAGTGCTAATTTGGCCTTGCTACTGCCCTCGTGAAGTAGAGAAATACTATCCTTAAAAATAGAGTTGGTCTGATATTTAGCACTTAAAATGTTTTTTTTTTTTTTTTTTATTTTTTTAAGTATTTAGAGTATGTCTGAATAGCTTGTATTTCTCTCAATTTATGACTTTTTCCTTGAAATGTTTTTCTCGGGAGTAAATTCTAAACAGTTATATGTTGTGTATTGACTTTAGGGACTATAAGCTTTCCCCTTGTCCTACACAGTTTCCTGAATAAGTTCTGCCAAATAGTCTGCAATTGTTATAGGTTAGGTTTTAGGAGCTTAGGTTTAGGAGTTGAAAGAATTTTTGATAGTATGTTTTCTATTCTGTGCTGTGTTATTAGCCTTTTTGACTAGTGTTTTCTGTGAGGTTTTTCATCCGTCTCAGGTCAAGTATTTAACTTCACTACAACCAACCCATCTCTTTGAAGAACTGTGTGGTTCCAAGCGAGGGTATGTAATTTGTTGGGTGTGATCTGGGAGTTATGGTGAGTTTTACTGTACTTGTGAAAACTTTGATCGTTATGAGTCCTTGAAACCATTGGCTTTTTGCTGCCTTTTGTCTGATGGAGGTTGGGCTGTGCTCAACTGCTCTGGAGCGGCAGCAGAACCTTTCTTGTCTTGGAGGAAGCAGGCATAGGATAGAAGGTGCAAAGAGGCAGAGTTATTCCATTGCTTACGACAGTGATTGCTGTCTCTTCTGTATTTGCCGAAGGAAAAGGTTGTACCCCTAATTTAGGAGATGAGCATCGCCCCCACTTTATAGGTAACCGAGAGGGTTTGTTTTCCAGCAGCTAAGACGTTGCACAATGACTCCTGGATTGGAGCTGAGGATTGAATTCAGTCTTCCAGTAATTCCTTTAAGTGCTTAACCTAAATATGTTGTAGTTATTTTAAGTACCTTTTTATAACAGTAGTAAAACTTCAGGCCAGTGCTTTCAGTTGATATTATCTCTTACAACTGCTGTATAAATCTGAAAAAGTAGGAATATTTTTAATTTTTTTTTCACCACTTAATGTTCTTTTTAATTCTTTCTCCTTCAAATGTAAAAAAAAAAAATGTTTTTAATACAAAGTCAGAATTCCTTATGTTTCAATGTATAACACAACTATTTTTTCCGGAACTGAACTTAAAAGCTGCTGTGGATATGTAGATACTGAGTAGCATCAGGGGTTCTGTTACAACCCTTATCCACTCTTCTTTTTTTCTCCTCTTCTTCCCCACCCTCCCCCACCCCCCCCTACCTCAAAGAGTTAAAAATAGATCATGAACTCTCTGAATTTTTTGCTGTTGGAATAGGGTAATCTTTCATAGAGGAATGGTAGAATTCCAGCAGATGCCGATACTCACAATTTTGGGTGTCCTTGCCTCATACACGCTGTGGTCCTCTCAAAAGTTTCAATCCCACTTGCATTGGTGAAGTACTGATAACACAGACTGAAACACAGTTTCTTTGTGAAAAGAAGGTGAAATGATATACTGGAAATTATGTATTATTGAAGTACATATTTATCAAGAGGGATTAAAACTATGTTACTAGTAACGATCCTGCTTTTTAAGTACCAGAGAACAGCTCTGCCTGTTGAGACCATCATCCAGAACCCTATTTCACAGTGACCATGGTGGAGGCTATCCAGAAACAGAGTAAGCCCCTTTATAGCCTCCACAGCTCTGCAGCTCTGACTTACCTTGGAAAAAAGTGATAGGTAACACTTAATGAATTTTCCTTGCATGAATTAATCTGGTCTTTTCTTGGTCTCTGTAAACTCTTGGCTTCCATTGGGACCGTGGCAATGAGTTCTGCAGCTTAAGTACACATTGTATGAAGAACTGCTTCCTTTTATTTGTTTTATTTTGAACCTACCACCTGCTAGTTTTGTTTGATGTTCTCTAGTTTCCTTGTTAAAAGCAAAAGAGAACAATGGGTCGCTACTTACCTGTTCCATCTACTGATTTTGTAGACTCTCTTATGCTCTCCCTGATTGTGCCTTCTCGAGGCTGGAGATTCTGAAGGGTGTTTAAGTGCCTGTCCACCCCCCTTTAGTCCCTCAGTAGTCTTACTCTTGAAGTGGAGGTGGGCAGAGCAAGCACTGCACCAAGATGTGGGTATCTCACAGGCTTGGGCATCTCATCTCATCTCTCCTACAATTCTGAGTTCGGTGGGTTGGTTTTGTTGTTTTTTTTCCCTTAAACATTCTGCTTGCCCTTCTGACAAAACTTGTCTTCCTAGATCTGTTTATTCTAGCTCCCAAACCTCTTTCTTGACAATGAGGTAATGGGGTCAGAGCTCAGGAAAATGTATGTATGCAAAACAGTCGGATTGTATTTTCTCAGGTGCATTGCCTTCTGTTTACCTGCCCTGAATCTCATCTGCATTTCATTACGACTTCACTGGGTACAGTGAAAGTCTGCTGCTGCCTGCATAGTTGATTTTCATTTTTAGCAAAATGATCTTGTTAGTATTATCAGCAAACTCAACTTCAAGGCTCACCACCTGTTTCTAGATCATTTATGCGCATGGCTCAACAATACGGGTCTGGAAAAATCGGGTGATGTTTCCTCACCTTTTTTTTCCCCTGTTTTGAACTGGTTACTTACCTTTGTGGAGACCTTCTCTCTTTTGCTCCAGTAGCCCAGTCTCTTTAGGAACAGTTGGTTGAGGACCTTTGTTCAGCAGATGGCACATGTTCTGGTCATCTGAGTTAGCTCAGGCTTTGACCACTTACCAGTTGCTTCAAACAATTCCCATGTATCAGTAAGACAGTACTTTTGTATGGGGAAGCATCGACGTCTACTTAAACGTTATAGTCTTCATAACTACATGCCCATGAACAACGCTTCTTATTGTCTACCTGTTTGCTGTGGTGAGACACTGGACTTGCTGGTCAGTAGTTCTTGATGGTCTAAAGGTATGACCACCTTTCAAAGCTGAAGCACCGTTGACACGAAGGCGGTGTGTGACACTGAGGTGTTATGGGTTGTTTTATATGGGCTATTTTATCCTTCAGCTTTTCAGAACTTCTGGGTGAATACCATCTTGCTTTGATAACCTGCTGCCACTTGCTTTGGGTTGACCAATGCTACGTTTGAGGCTTTATTTGACAAAAAAGATGAAAGCCTCCCCTAGCTTCTCCAGTGACAGTAGATGCAAAAACCTTTAACTTTTCCTTATTTTCTTGGAGTATTTCTTTCGTGTCATGGTTCTATGATAGCCCAATGGATTCTCTAGCGGGCTTTTGTCCAAGCGCCTTATATTCCTTTGCCCCTTTATGAACACACCTTTTGTTTAGAATTTCACTTGCTATTTCTTTGTTTCTGATTTATTCCCTTCTTGATGAAAAAAATGTATTTACCGAGAGTCTCCTCTGCTCGTGGTTTAACTTGTGATTTTTGTGATGAATTTTGTTTCCTCCCGGGTCTCTGTGTTTTCAGCATAGTATATTTTGTCATCTGCAAATGTTTTGTCCAACTGTCTCTTTTTGGTTGTTACCAAGCTTCCTCATTTTCATGTGTTTTTCTCTTTGAAAGCCAGAACTCCAAAAATGTATTTTTGTTGCTGTTGCTTTTTTAGGAATATTAAGCTTAAATATATTTAATGGCTTTCATTAGCAGTAGCCGTGAGTCATAGTATAGTCAAGTCAAATATGATATGGACAAATCTGAATGTAATATAATTTGTTGGATGTTGAAATAGTCTGTAATCTAGTTAAAATGCAGCAGTGTTGCCCTGTGTGCTTCACCATAACTTCGGAGAAGTTGTTTGATAAATATGGTTTATATGCTTTTATAGCCTGTTTTCTTCTTGCCAGCAAACCAGTCACCTTAGCGAGTCGTACAAGTGTCATGGAGATTTATTTTGATTGCCACTGGTCTATTTAAGAGTGAGACAAAATACGTGACTGTGTCCTTCAGCTGTAATTCCCCATCAATTGTAAATCGATGCATTTGTCCAAATACACAGGATAAAGCAGTATCACAATCAAGCTGTAGTTATCACGGGAACCATAACTTTGACTTTTCTTTTTCTTGGCTTCCTATGTGAAAACCCGTACTGTAGTATATTATTTAATTGTTTAGTACTGAGGTCTCTCTGTTTTATCCAAGTATGTGACATGCTACAGTACCACTCTGTATAAAAACCTTTGGTGCTTGAAGCAGTGGTGGAACAGTAAGAGTTTATTCACGTCTTCGCGTATAGATACGCAAGCACCATATTTAGAAAAACATTTGCACAAATAATAACTTTTTTTTTTTTGCAGAATTACGTTGCTTTGCTTAGCTGAGAAGTACTTGGCACGTAGTAAGTCTGTTGTAACTAAAGTCATAGGTGTCAACTGTTACTTCTGTGTTTCCTTTGGTAATTTCTGCTCCCCTGAAAGTTTCTTGGAGTTTTGAAGTAGTCCATACTATGCACTCGTGCAGTATTTCAGTGTAAGCAACTGAATATTGGGGGGGTTTTATACTTCAGTAGTGGAAATAAATGTTTGCTGCATGAAAATCCTGAAATATTTGAGGCTTCTTAGTAATGAAAGTAGAGGGGAAGTCTGGAATTTCTTGGTTTAAAAACAGTGTAGTTGTTGCGAATTAGTACAAGGTGTCTCTTCTGTTTGGAAGATCACAAGCTATCAGTCGTTTAGTGACTAGGTTTAAATGGAATTGGGGCTTTTATCAGCTGATTTATTAGAATACATCACTTATAGGCTTGTTTAAAAGTGTCCCTAGCAAATTTGATACGACAAAATGGCACGATGACAGTTGGAGAAGATTTGGTCACGGTCTATGAATAACTGATAAACAAAATGAGGGGCTGTAATGCTGTTGTTCCCTCCCTTAACCTCCTTGTCCCCCATCCAACCCCCACACACATGGGATTCTGAAAGTGGCATCGGGAGGAGGGAAGGAGGTCTTAATCTAGTAGCATGAACAGAGCTATGGATTATAGGTTTCTGCTCCTGTTTCTGTGATCCCTGTCAAAGGCATATACCACTTTTGTTACCCTTGTCCCCCAGCAATAAGGTAATATCTTTTGGGGCTGGCAACAGGCTTTTTTTAAAAGGCTGTGCTCCATCAAGTCCATTCTTAACAAAGTTCTCTAAGTAGCTGGGTACTGCACCACAAATGACAATTCCTTATTAAATTGTAACTCTGAATTGCTGAAAATCGAGATGACTGTATATTAAGTTTCTTTATTTCAAACTACGTTAGAAGCTCAGTGTTTTCAGTCTGAAATACGCAAAAGGTATCAAACTGAAAGGCAGGACAGCCTTTCAGATAAGTTTGGTGTTGGTGATTTAATGATCTTGTTAGTATTATCTTTTTCTTTTTTTTTTAATTGAAAAGGCTGTTGGTGAGCAGTATGAAATTGAATCATGTGCTTTGGGTTCCACGTGTCCTTGTTTTATGGGATTTATTGGAGCAGTTATGCATTAGCAGAATAGAGTCACAACGTAGGGTTGTTTGTAGGATAAAATCAAAACTGACTCTTTGACAGTAAGTTGTCGGCTTTCCTTGCTTTTTCAAAGGCTCAGGTATGTATTTGTTCCTTCTGGTCTGCCCTGAAGTTTAACTGGGTGGTAGGGCCCATCCTGAGTTAACCACAACAGCAAGCTTTTGGAAATTGTGTGTGGGAAGTACTTAGAATAGTTCATAAAGACTATCCCTCTGTGATTCTGATCTCAATTAGACAGACATATGTGATTGGAGGGTGAGTTGATGTATATTTGCCCATGACAGCCTCATTTTTTTATTAATAAGATAGATACGTGGAAGGAAATAAATTACTTGTTTAAGCACAATTTTTGGATGGTTAAGACTGATTCTTTTTCTTTCCTCTCTCTTTCCCCTTTTACGCTTCTCTGTATACAAAAGAAAGAGTGAAACTAACTGTTTTTAGCTGGAGGAGTGGAAGAATAATCCAGCCGTCTAATGTGTCAGGTATAAAAGGAAGATGCTTATCTGAACATTCAGGTAGATACTACTGTAATACAAAGAAGATGTAAATTTAGAGGAACTTCTAAAAAGCATGCAATTGTAAGGAAAAAAGGTGAAGGGTGTGGATAGTTTTCAGAATATGGGGATGCAGTTGAAGACAGTAGCCTTAGTCACCTGGCTTGGAAGGAAAAATACAACTTCTATGTTTAAATGGCTGTGTATATAGAATTGGTAACAGTGTTGACACCAATTCCATTTTCACAGACTGAAATCCCATCTGCCATCTCTGGCCTTTCCCAAAAATCCAGAGGTCTGAATTCTGTTAGTATGCTCTGTCTCGTAATAAGTGTGATTGTATTTCACTATTCTTCTGGTCATGGACCACCATTTATCCTATGTGATCACAAAGCTGTTGAGCATTAACTGGTGGATCCATAATAGATTTAAATACATGCACAACTGGCATTTTCTGTGTTAACAGCTCTAATCCTCATATTTGGTTTCTTTATGTCTTGTAGCTTTTCTTTAACATCTTTATTGAAATTAGTAACTTGGATCATCTGTGTAATTAACAGCATCCATAAAAGTGGTCTGTGAAGGAAGGATCATTGGTTGTTTGGTTTGCTTTTTTTTTTTTTGGAGATGAATAAATTTTAAAGTTACATTTATTGTGTGCTTTAGTCCAAGTCAAGGTTTCGATGTGAAATGTCATTCACTGGAATTAAACTGATTTCATATGAAGCTTCTGTTTTAAGATACAGGTATTTTCAACGGTGGAAGGTTAAAAATGGTATCATGAAATATGTTCCTGTTATCTTGAAATATGTCTTGAGTCAGCAGCTAAGTCGAGTCCTGGTTTTGAAACTTGATAGATCCCAGCCTCTGGTATTCCTTCAAATAAAACTGTCTTTTGCTTGGAGATAGAACATTTGGAGTTAGTCATAGATGTGAGCTTTGTGAAGTTGTGAAAATGAGGCTCAGGTTATAGAGCCAGAAATCAATCTTTTAGAAGTTTAATTCAAGAGATTTGGCATAGTGAAGGGTAGAAACCTGTTTTCCAGAACGGCATTTTCTTTCCCTATATCCATGTATTCATTTTATTTTTTGTTGGCTGGTTAACTGACCGCAGCAAAGTGATTGTGTGAGATAAAGCAGAAAAAATTGCAAAAGAAAAATTGTCCTCTTGCACTAATTTTTTTGTCAATTAATCACAGGTTAATTCTTCATTTATGATCCTGAAAATCCACATTTCCTGCTACAGAACTAATAACTCTTGAGCAGATAAAATTTCTCTCTGGTCTGTAATAAATATAGCCTACGAAGTAGGTGTCTGCTGTAAGCTTTAGGATCAGATTTTGGTCAGTCTGCAAATTTTTGTTTTCTTCTTATACTGTTTATTGAGGATGATTCAGTTGCTGATCGCTGCATAATTGCACTTGATAGACTGAGTGGATCCGCTGTGTGTAACTTTAGGTAAAAGATACCTGTGTAATGATGCCAAATGATAAAGCCACTAATTATTTTCCTCCAGCAACTTCATTGCAATTCTGTGAGATCACAGTTGGTATCCCTTTAAAAACACTTCTAAATTGTTGGAGAAGCATCCTGCATGTGATAGGTCTTGTATTCAATGAGTTCTTAGATGTTCCTGAAAGATTTATAGTGAAGTCCAAAGCATTTCAAGGCCAAGCGTAGCAGTCTTGTCAGATACAGCTTTACAGCCTAGTGACTTATAATGAGGGTAGAATGTAATTAGAAATTGTCCATGTCTTTACTGAGTACTGATGAAAACTATGGCTCAGAGGTTAATTCGAATAATAATTAATATTGGTTTCTGTCAGAACAGGGTATGAAATCTTTGTCATACGATGACTCTGATTTTTAAGAATCGGGTGCATAAGAATCAGAGGCTACAGTTTACTTTTTCTTACTATATTCAGTTATCCTACAATCAGCATGATAGTTTGATAAAGCATAATTTGGGGGCTATTTAAACATACTCAGAAATATTACAACTTATGGTGAAAATCATCTAACAAGTTGCATCTGTTTAAGGGGATAGATCCATCTACTTCAGCAATTTAGCTATGAATTTACTACAAATGATCTGTAAGGACTGTGTAAGAATTTTTGTTGTTGTTGTTGTTAATAACTGAGCAATACCATGTGTTTGTGGAAAGTATTCTTAATAAGATTTGCTAGCATGAGAAATGTGGGATGTTACATTGATGTTTGTTTAAATTGGACTAGTTTCAACGAAAGCGATAGACCAGGTTTTGCTCGCAACCAAAACAAATTCTGTTCAGTTTCTTTTCCCAAGTTGAAATTTTCTCTTGGAAAAAAATAAACGCTGTTAGATTTTGCTTAAGCTAAGACCATAATTCTTCAGTTTTAAGTAGTCAGTGAGCTGTTAGACCTGTTCTTTTTTTGAGGCTTTTCGTGAATGCTTTGCTATCTTCTGTTTTTTTTCTGGGTCTGTTCTGATCGTGTTCTTAAAATCAGCTTAATGAAAAGCTTCTCCAGAACGTTAGAGTTGGTTTTATGGGTCCAAATATCTCTGCACAACATGCTTCTCAGACCTCACCTTTCTGTTCAATTTGCTTGTCTTAAATGTTGGTGGGCTGCCTCCCACAATTTTCAAGTTGCTGTAATTTTAAGGCTGTTTCCTCTGTTGCCAAAGAGGAAACTTAAATGCCCTGAAATAAGGTCTGACAAAGATCAGGTATTTCCATTCTTACGGTTGTGAAAGTGATCACGAGGCTGATTTATTATTTTATGGTTTTTTTTTTTTTTTAATTTCAGTCATCTGGATAATGCTTTCCATACAAAGCACTCCAGTTCTTGGGAAGCGAGGAGAGTCTGTAGTTGAGGTTGGACCTCTCAGGAGTGAGGGCACCCAATGGGAAATGAGTTACCTGGGGTGGGAGAACTGAGAAAAGGGAGTGTGTGTGTGTGTTTGAGAGGTGTTTTAAAATTATTGAGATGAAAGAGACAAAGCATTATGTTGATTCCTCAGAGCTATTCCTGCTGTTCTTGCTGCTTTTTCATACATTTTTTTCAATAGTCTGGATGAGAGAGTCTGTGCTATGCTGAAATTTCCACTGGGTGAGATGGGGGGAAAAAAAGCACATATTTTAATGGTAGTACTGGGGAAGTGCTCACTGCACAAGTCACATCCTTAAATTTTTCTCTCTCTTACTATACCGTAAGCAAAGAAAGACTGGCTTGGGACCTGGGCTGCACTTAGTCTTACAGAGACGTCTGAAGCTGCAGGGTTTGTGAAATCTATTGAACAAGCCTGGTTGGGAAGTAGGGAGTCTTTATCTGAAATGAAATCTGCATACAAATTGTGAAAAGTTTAACAAAAGAAAAATCTAAAGGACGACTGAAATATTTTTCGTAGTGAGTTAAAATTGCGTGTTGATGCTCTTAGGATTTAGTTCTTTAAGAGAATCCGTTGCTTGTAGAGTTGATCCAGCTTCTGTAATGGATCTGCTGTAGCGGTAGTGAAAATAATAATCTTCCTAAATCTGAAATAGTGAGATTTACTGAAATGTATAATCCTAATACAAAAATGCTCCACTTGTAGCAGGACCTCACCGTGCTAAAATTTTGTGCTCCTACTTAAAGGTGTCGCAGTACAAATAGGAATAGATAGAAATGTAAAGGGAGGTGCTTGTTGAACATCCTGCAAACATTTTTAGTTTCCATTTATTCCTCCAAACGACAAATTGAACCACAGTTTTCCCAGTCCCTTTCCATGACATATCTGCATATTGATAGAGAGGTATCAACTCGGACTACTCCTGTTGAGAGACGGATGCATTGGTGTAAAATGCCATCTCCAAATAGCAACGAGACTACGTGGTGGGGAGGGGGGGGGAAGGGAAAAGGAGGATGGTCATTTCACTTCATCTTTTTTAACAGTCTAAGTGGCAAAGTTGCTGAGGTTAGGGCTGCTTGAAATGTGTTGTAGGCTGTCCCCTAGCTTGCTTTCTCCAACCACTTTAAATTCTTTGGGAAGGGAATCTTCCAGAGGGTTGTATCTGTGCCGTGGAACAAACAGTCATCGTGTGAAACTGATGTGAGCCTTAGTTTTGCTCTGCCTCCACTAAAATACACTTTTACGGTAGTTTGTGCAGGATCAGCACAGAGGAGTACAAAGAGGGAGCTTTTCAGTACAAAGGCTGCCTGTTTGGCCTGCCCAAACCACCGTGAATGTGTTTAAAGGGGACTTTTATTACCATGGAAACTCTCAGACAGGAAGGAATTTGTCCTGCCATATCTAGAAAATAGTCTGTAATGGTCAGCTCTTGGAACAAAAGTGTTTCAAATAGTGGGATATATTTAAAAATTCTTGGGGTGAATATGTTTTTTAAAAAAGAATACGTAAACCCCAATCTTATGCTAATAAGACCTTTTTTTTTCTCGTACAGGGATTTAGGGAAGACTGCAGACAAGTATAATGTGAGGAGGGGAAGCGTTAGGAGAGACCTAAGAAAGTTTTACCTCTCTGTGTCCAGGAGCCTTCTTGAGATGTTGAATGGACGTAGATGAAATATTCTCCCTTTAAGTAGTGTTTATCCCTCACAGCCGTTCATTGAGAGACTGTGTGCCTGCTTGGCTTGAGCTCTGAGCACCATGGATGAATTGCTTTTGGAATGTCTTAACCAAAAACCTGGTCTCTGACTCTCTTGACAAATATCCTTGGTATTCACAAATGGCCTTTATTTTCCTAAATCACACTGAGATATAACGTTTCTTGTCTAAAACAAATTCTAATGCCAGATCCCAGAATATTTGCACATCCTTCACGGGAGATGCAGATTGGGATGAAATGAATCCAAGTCAGCAATCTTCCCTTCCAGCCAGCAGGAGTAGCTTGTGGTAACGGCAAGATTTTCCATGCTTCCTGTAGTCTTTGGTGTTGATTTGAATTGTGTGTTTGATCGGTTTGATGCAAAATAATTTTTTTTCACATATTTGATCAAATTAGAATCCCTCTTTCCCCTCCCGCCCCTCTGGAAATCATACCAGCAGACACTGGTTTCTCATGTTCTTTCTATAGAGCAAATGCTTGTTTTAATGCTGTGCTTTTCAGGTTAAGTTGTTGAACCACCTGGCTGTGGCCCGAAGGCGATTTGACTGAGTGGTACAGTAATAAGCTGATCCAATGGGTTGTGCTGCTTGAAATCAGCCGTACTGCTCTTGCTTCTCCCCTTGTGCTGTCACTGCTGTTCAGCTGCCCCTTTGGTGACAATCTTCTGATGGCAACTAATGGTTAGATCGGCTTATCTCTAGTGTCACACTGCACCCAAACGTTTTCTTGAGATGTTTAGGGGTAAGCAATGAAACGAAAGCATCTTGTTTGTGGTTAGGAACAGGAATAACTAAGGAGGAAAAATTGTTGTGAAAACTTTCCACTGCCCTGTCAATGTTGCGCTCGCTCACAGCTGCTGGAAATCAATGTCCAAAGTCTAATTCTACATGGCAGGCCAGGTAAAGAACAGTTGTATAGAATGGAGTATTTCTGTGTGCCTTTTACAAGCGTGGAATGACCTTGTTTGCATTATCTGGGTTAACACTGTAATCTGCTGCTTTCATATGAGGACTTCCGTCTTACACATTGATCAGTTTAGTTGCTTGTCCTCCTGACTTGAGGAGCCAAAAGGATTGCAGAAGGTAGTTACAACCAGGATTAAAAGAAACAAACAAACAAGAAAAAACCCCCCCCACCCTACCTGTCTCTTCCTGTTCGTAAAACTACATCTGCTTAATGGCTTGTTTTCCCTTAAAGGGCTTGGTCTGTTTCCTTCATTTGGGGGCTGGGGGCAGGCTACCATCCAAACTGTGCCAGGGGTGGGCATTTAAACTGAAGAAAATCAGATTTAGATTGGATATTAGGAATAAGTTCTTTACTATGAGGGTGGTGGAACACTGGAACAGGTTGCCCAGGGAGGTGGTTGAGGCCCCTTCCCTGGAGATATTCAAGGGGAGGCTCGATGAAGCCCTGGGCAACCTGGTCTAGTTGGGGGTGTCCCTGCTGACTGCGGGGGGTTGGACTAGATGACCTTTGAAGGTCCCTTCTGGCCCAGATGATTCTATGATTCTATGATCTTAATCATGGACAGTCACTCCTCTTTCCAGAAGTGTAGAAACCCCTGTTAGGGGTATTTCCCTAATAGTTAACTAAGTTGAGAAAGGAAATGCTGGTGACATCATGTATGACTTAATACATATTACGTGTGCAGGTGTTGTAAAGCTGTGAATCTAAACCATGGTGGAGTAATTGAACCATATGCCATTTCCATTTTTCCCCTTCAATTTTTATTCTTCCTTATTTACCATGTTTGATTCTTTCCTCTTCAAAAATATACGCCTGTGCTGCTTTGGTTCTGTAATACCTCTTATTTAAATAAAAAAAAAAAAAAAGAAGAAAAATAGCACCCCTCAAACCTTAATGGGTTTTGATCTTACTTCATCCACTGTTTCCTTACTCGTCTCTCCAGTATGCATGTGTTGTTTTTGTCTCCTTCCTCACCCTTCCAGTTCTAGGCTTTCTGGAGCTGGCAGTTCTTCATCTGCTGTGCTTTCCATGAAGAAGGCCAAACGCCCAGCTTGCTCTTTTCCGCTACCTCCTGCTCCTCGGAGGAGCTCGCACCCAGTGCTTGCAGGTCCAGCGCTGCGTGGCTTAGTGTTGCTCTCCTGATGGGAAGTCTGGGAAGCACTAAATCATCTGGCCACGTACCACTTCCTTCAACTTCTCCCCTGGCTCAGACCCGTGGGCTGAGTTTGCAGTGTGGCGTGATGGCTGCGTGCAGCTTTAAAGCTCGGGAGCGGGGATGGGCTTTCTGCCCCCACCCCCTCACCCCCACAGACATTTCCCTGCTCTCCAGCTGCTCTGGTTTCCATCTGTTACAGGGCCTTCTGGTGCGACTGTTTCCTCATCTGCTGAGCCGAGGAAAATGTTGAAGGACCAGACACCGCGCTGACCCCGGGAATTAGGGGGTTGTGGTTTTGGAGAAAACGGCTCGCATGCTTGTTTTCCTTTCCTCTCAGAAACTTGGCATGCAGCACATGCACATCTAGTATCTTGAAAAACTTTGTTAGGTGTGTTTTCATTTCTTCATGGCAAACACGTTAACTCATCTTAGTTGTGTAGGTGACAGTGTAGGCCCGATCTGCGGGTTAGCTGCCCCCTGCTCTGGGAGGAGAGCTGCGCTTTGGTCTGTGGTGGGGCTCAGAAACGTATGGTGATGCTTACTGTTAACTTGCAGACAGGGAGAGGAATAGCTGAAGCCATAGTCGTGAAAACAAAAACATGCTATTGGGGAGAAGTAGCAGGGAGCCAAAGAAGGCGTTAGGAAACCCTGGAGTGGCCATCGCTCTCTTGGCCCATGGAGGTGGGGAACTGTACCCTGTGAGGTGTTTTCCCTTTTGGCCGGCAGACGCCTGCTGCCCATCTTCAGACTGCTATTTTAGGCTGCTCTTGTCTTTAGCACTTCTTCCATCCTGCAGCAGCTTAGATTATGCCTTTCGCAGGCGCTGGGCTGCTGCTCTGTCTTGAGTGATGCTGGTCCCGTGCAGGCGTGGAACCCAGGGGTATTCCTGTAAAGGAAAGCAGGTGAACAATAAACCATCCATTTTATACATGGAGAATTGTAACTGCTTCTGACTTGCTGGTGTGCAGAAGCCCTGCAAAACTTTGTTAATTATCCCTGCTGATGTATATAAAATTGTCAGAACTAGTCGAGTTGTCCCAGTAAGTGGGTAGCTTCTCTTTTCCCAACTATTGCGTGTTCTTCCTTTTGGAAGTACTCGTTCTTGGCTTTTTAAAATCTGTTTAGACACTGTCAAATTGGTTTGGATTTCAAAATTATATGTGTAAATGAGAAGTGTACCTAGCACCCACTTTTGTAATTGAACAAAGCTTTTATTTTCAGAACCTGACTGCTACTCAGCGTGTGGGAGAAACGTGCTCTGACAGCTTGGGCTGTTTTTTTTTGAGGACTTCTGTGATCTCACTGAAGGGTTTTAATATTAATTCATCACTACTGTTATGGTTGTGTTTTGATGATAGTCACTTAGGAGATGGGTGTTAGGCAACCAGTTGAAAATTACTGTAAAGTGATTTTTTTTTTTTTTTAAGTGGTTCATACGTTCAACTTGAAATCTCAGAGCACATTAAAAGTGCTAATACTCATTCTCCTGAAAGCAAGGTTTCTCTGTATTTCTCAAATTAGCCCCCTTCTGCCCCCAGATCCCACCTAATATGGTATATGTAACTTAACCACTGATTTCTAGCTGGGGATCATGCATTCATTAGCTTGATGTTGGCAGAAATTGATAGTGGGAGAAATAAAACATTACAGAGTTGCTGATAGGAGGAATTGTTTGCCTTTTGGGAGGATAAATGTATTGTGTTATCAGAGGTGTAATATACTTCTGGATGGTTTTCTATGCAAATGCCTGACTGCCAGCGCAGCTGCCGCACGGTCTTTGCAGAGAAGAGAAGTTCTGTGCCTGTGAGGTTTATTGCCTTCTTGAAAAACATGGAGTGAACGAAACAGTGACCAAAAAGGAGAGAGGACTCAGTGAAACAGGAATGTTTGTGTCGGTGGATAACAGTTGTGCCACTCAGCATCTCAGTTGTGTGCTTGGTCGTGAACAGTTTAACTGAGCAATGAGAATGGGTATGGAGATGTCAGGTAAGGGGCTCTGCAGTGTTTTGGAAAGCAGTGTCCTCACCCCATCTTCTGCACTTGGAGCATTACTAGGGAACATACAAAATCAGGATCAAGGGGAAAGCCAACTTGTGATTTCTGAAGTTCAGGAAGGAGACAACAGTGAAGTGAGCATCCACTGATGGTTTAAGGACTTCGGTGCACTAGTCTGTCTAGCTACAGGGCTTTCAGATTAAGTGGCTGCTGTGTGGTGCAGCAGAAGTGGGAAATCAGTTTAACTGAATTAGCAGTTATCTGGGTTTGAATTCAGCCAAAAGCTGCAGATGCCTGGATCAAAAAGTAGAGGAAACTGGTTGGACAGTCTCGTGGCTCCAGTGAAATGTCAAGTTTGAAATATTCAGTCTAATTCTCAAAACTGTAGGAAGATTTCAGTGCGTGTTCTGTAGCCCTTGTTTCATTTGTATCTGTTATCATAAAAGGTGGTATGTCTCTTGTGAAATACCAGGTGGACACCACTTTTCTAACAAAGTATAAATGATTGGACTATATTGCCATCATAGGTTTGAAATAGAGGCGCTACATAGATTTCTATCTTGTAGATGTTCCTTGCATCATTGCTTTGTTGATGTATACTCCCTCCTTGCTTCTCAAATGAAACTCTGTCTTTAAACTTGTTTTAGTTGGCTTCAGCTCTGGAAAGAAAGGGACTGCTTCTGTGGTGCTGCTCTGGACCTTACCTGTAAATTCACTGCAGATTTAACGCTGTTATTTCATTCAGTGTGTTAGAAGGTGTGAGAGGAAGCTTGGTTTTGTCCTTGTTGTGAAAAAGTCATAGGGAGCAGGTGTGAGACGTGAAAAATTAACTGTTCGTCCTCAGGTAACGTAATCTGTTGTGACCATATCAGTAATTGCAAGTTCTCAGATTTTAAAACAAGGGCTATTTGCAGACCAGGCTGATGACATGGAGCTGACTCTCCTGGTTTAAATGAGCTAAATTGGATTGCATGTTCAGTGTAGACAGAAAGAGTGTTTTAGCCTGTTTTGTAGTAGAACATCTTGATGTACAAAAAAAAAAAAAAGAAGTAATAATACCTCCTGGATGTGAGGCTGCTTCAAATCTTGAGATCGCTAAAGAATAGGGAAATTTTTCATTTTAAGCAGACAGATGAAGTGGTTTTGTTGGAGTGTTTTTGTTTTGGGGTTTATTTTGTTTTAGGGTTTTTTTGTTTGTTTTTTTTTGGTGTTTTTTTTACCTAATGCATCAATTACTATTTACTAAAGAGATTATAGATACATAGAAAATCTTGTTTCATAGCATCTTCCATCCCTTCTGAAACAAATCCATTTTATATGGAAGTGTCGCAGGAAGAGTTGCTAAAGTACATATACCATTTAGCGTTACTAACACCTACCCACTGCCTCTGTAAATGCAGGTGCCTGCATTTTTATGCAGGTATTGAATAGTCAGAAAAACAAGTCTGTCATTTACGTTTTTGGGTAAGTATAGACATTCTCTTTTTTGATAAGACACTGTCATCATAGTCAAGGCTGAGGCTTAGAATTTGTTCAATAAAACCTTCACTTAAGCTGCTCCTCAGAAGTTATTTTATAAGTAGCCACAAATCAAACACAAATGCAGTCTTCCCCAGAGGGAAAAACACATGCACAAGAATGTCTTAAATAATTCTAGGTTTTGGTAGCAACAGCTTTTGAATATATTGAGAGTGCAGCCTCATTTGAGCCTTGAGCCTGTAACTCAAGCTTGTGCTGAGAGGTATGACTGACTTGTGAGGAGTGCCCTTTGAAAGGGAAGGTGGCAGCTGACTTACCTGGATGTTCAGAAGCAGGCTGGGACTCTCAACAATCCCCGTGGACAAATCCAGTTGTCAGATGTTGCTACTACCTTGCGGACATCTCTTGATCAAGTTGGTCCCAGTATCTCTCTCTTAATTTTTCCCGTTTGGTTTTTGAGTAATTTGCAGAGAACATGTTGGGTGCCACAGGGATACAATAGGTGCAGTTGGTGTTAGGTCCTTCCTTTTAGCATCCATTTATTTACATGGAGAAGAGAGACCAGGGTTTGAGGAAAATCCAAACAAAAGAGCCTATTAAACTGGTTTTATAAAGACCAGGTGGTAGAAGATCAGTCTATCAAGTTAAGTCTTCATGTATTGTAGAGTGGTAAGACATGGAAGGTTCTCAAGTCAAAGTTTTTTCTCTCAACATCTCCTTTTACGTCCAAGCTTGGCACACTTATATATGTGTCCAAGGGGACCTGATTCTGGTGACTGGCTGTTACTAAGAATGAGAAGTTTCATGGCATGGTTTGCTTTGCAGCTGTAGTCTGAGTTGAGGTGATAACCTACTTTTTTGAGGTGATTTTCTCTCTTGCTTTTATTTCAAAACTAGGTTCAGAGATCACCTTGTCTGAAAACACGGGGGTAGGTGGATTCCAGGTGCTGAGCAGAGTAGAAAAGGAAGATTTGCAATCTTACCTGTTTCAGATTTCAGGCTGATGCTTTGTGATTGGATATAGTAATTTAAAAGGTGCTGTAAAATGTTGGTCAGGAAAGCTCATTGTGGAGGTTTAGTGTCAGCAGGCAGTTCCTCATCCCTTTCAAGTACTTCTAAGTGGGGTGGGGGGACAAGCAGCTAGATAATACTGCTTTGTGAGCATCATTAATGAAACCGTTACCCTAGTCTCAGCTGTAGGTCCAAATAATATTTGATTATACAGCATAAGCATTTAATCTGTCACTAATTCTTGTGACTCCTGAATCAATTGGTCTGTAGCAGAACCTCATCCGTGCTTTTTCCTCAGCTGTGCACTGTATTATCTGGTTCGGGTGATGTAAGTCTTTGCATGCTGACTTGGAAAGATCGTCCATTAGGACAGTTCTTGATGTACTAAAGGTGCTGTAATAATGCCATTTACTGTTTGCCTAGGTAAAAGCATGACTCCTACACTGTATTTTAGTCTTTTTGTGGCTGTTAGATTGTGAATGAGGGTTGGGGTTTTTGTAGAGATAAAATAAACTTAGAAATGTTAAGCACTGGAACTTCAAAGTTCTTTGTACCCATTCTAATTTCTTTCTCTACATAGTTCATAAGCAAAATAATGTGTTTTTAGCAGTTTTTTTCACCTTTGAGTAGCAGGTTTTTGACCCATGAAAGAATGAAGATTTTCCTAGTAGTGTTTCTGCAATGCCTTGTAGCATAGATAGTACACTGACTGTTGAAGGTCTTGTTCTGACAACCAGACTGTGAGCAGTAAGTGAAAGGGCTCTAAACTTGGCTGGTTACACAAATCAACCCCTGATCATTCTGTGGAGATCACCCAGTCCAACCCCCTTGCCAAAGCAGGTCCTCCTAGAGCAGGTTGCACAGGAACATGTCCAGGTGGGTTTTCAATGTCTCCAGAGACAGAGGCTCTACCACCTCTCTGGGCAGCCTGTTCCAGCGCTCTGCCAAATCTGTGTGGTAGAAGTCTTCATACAGTACTTGAGGAAGACTCCCGAATTCTGTAATTCTGTGATCTTTGCTTAAGTGTTTTGGCTTGTTTGAGGTGTTGGGTTTAGTTGGGTGTTTTTTTTCTTTTTTCTCACGAGCCATTTTTTATCCATCAGACTTCCACTTAGTATTTATAAACACAAAGAAATTACTAGTCCAACAAAGTCTGCAATGTTTATTAAAATAAATCTTTCCGTCTCCCACTCTTGTAAAATAGTGTGCTAATCTTTTAGTCAGCCTTAATTTGCTTCTAGGTTTCTAGTGAGTAGAAATGCATTTTTGGTTTTGTTGAGGGGAAGGCAGAGTGGGAATGTACCTTTTTGGGTTTGGGTTTTTTCATTTGTTTGTTTAAAAGAACCTGTGAACTTCTATTCCACTGTAGATGGTGCAGCAAGATTGATAAGCTTGAAAGGTAAATTTAAATGGAATATGAATCATTAAGAACAGTGAAGATAGTGCTTTCTGTTATAAAATTAAGAGATTCTGCTTTAATTCTCTCTGCTTTTTGAGAGAAGGTGGAACTACCTACCGTGAAGTGGAACCAGCTTCCAAATTTGTTTTCAGATGAGTAAAATTTCCTTTCACATGTTTTTTGATAAATGCGGCACTGCCCTTGTATGTTCATTCTCAATCTCTGAAAAGTTTGTGGCAAATTGAATGTAGCTCAAGAACCGTCCCATTGGGCGTAAAAGATTTTGTGGTGGGTGAATGTCAGCTGCTTCTACTGCTTGCAATAGCTTGAATGACTGGCTCTGGGCGCTGGGTCAGTAATTATCTTTGACCTGCAAACTGCTTCCAAGTTCTTCACAATCCTTATGAGAAGGGGGGTGAGACTGCATAGTTCTAAAACTTTAGATGGAAGGCTTTTGTTTGAACGTAACTATGTTGGAGTCATTTTAGAAGTGTGTATCAATTAAACAACACACTTAAAAAACACCCCAGTTAGTAGTAGTCTTAAGAAGAAACTGGGGACCCATTAAATGTTTTGCATGAGAAAAATTGAGTCTCTTCTTTTTGAATCTCCCCTGCTTTTACAGAGGAAAAGCATTCTATCTCGGTCCTGCCAGAAAAGAAAAGCCACACTATGATGCCTGATGAGGGCTGCACCTCTCTGACAGTCCCCATTCCAATATATAACTTCTGGCACCATTGCTTATACTGTGTAGGCATCCTTTCTCCATGTCACAGTGAACTCCAACGCAGCAGTTTGTTTAACCTTAAATATCTCAGTCTTGGGAGCGGTTGAGAGCTCCAAACTCTTTTCCTTTTGGCATTCTCCATTGCAGAGAACAGCTTGGTACAGTCATTTATGTTGTGGTCTGAATAAGCACTGATCATCACTGTCAGTCAGGCATCATGTAAAAATAAAAAAAAATGCCAACAACAACAAAAAAAAACCCCCAAACTTCATTTGTACATTTAAGAGCCTGCTTCCGTTCCACAGGCCAAGAAGAAAAAGCACCTTTTGTTGCATATTCTTCTTCAACGCCCCCCCCCCACCACCACCACCATGCGATGTTCAAGACGCGTAGCTTAGTTGACCTTTTTGTTTGTTTAATAAAATTAGGTAGTCCAAGAAACAGAAGTTGTGGAAGGTATTTTTGGTATCTGTCCTGTATCTCAGCTGTTCCCCATATTTTGTGGGAGACTGTTTGGCCTCCCTAACAGTACAGGCAGTAAATGAATGTTACTGAGATCTATTCACTCCCTCTACTGCATTGAGTCCTGCAGTGTACTCTTTCTCTGCATCCCTCCCTCCCTAACCCTTCTTCTTTATGGTGGACTTTTAGTGAAACAATCTAACACTTCTTTTAAAGTCTATTGCATATGATAAAACACATAATTTGTCTGGTAGTACAGGTTTTTTTTTGTAACAGAATGTTAAGATTTGTAAAATTCGATAGGATCATGTGTGATTTCATTTAAAATACCTTAGAAAACATTGATGCTATTTTTTTCTAAAAAAGATAATTTGTAATACTTTCTCAATGTAATGTGTAATTTTTTTTCATTGCGGAAAGGTTCAAGATAGTATGCTTAAGTGTACTGGTCAAAAATTATCAATACTGGAAGTTCAGTGAGGTCTTAGGCTCCGCTGTAGGATGATTCATCTTGCCACATGTAAAGAGTGTAAGGGAGAACTACCATTTTGTTCTACAGGCCTGAAATATGTTCTCCTTAGTTCTGTGAAAACTCTGGCTTTTCACTTTGGATGTATAAGGTGTATTTATCTTCACAGAAATGAGTGTGGATATGTGGTTCCTGTACAAGCGCAGACTGTGATCTACCAGTATTTATGAAGAACACATGTACAGGAAAATGACTCTTAAGTACAAGTCATAAATTGAAATGATTATGGAATATACGTGGACAAATATACCATGTGTGGTATCGGTAGACTGTAATTTCATCAAGTGGTTTTTCAGACTTCATAAACTATGAATGAAACATGATTGTATTGGCCTTACAACAGGTAAAGTAAAATATAGGGTCTGGCTACTTTAAAGCGCTCATAATTCTAGAGCTGGAAATAGCCTTTTGGGATACGATTAAGTCTTAAAACCTGCCCGTGATTAAAAAAATACATTTCAGTGAAAAAAATCACATGTTCAGAAACCCTGGGAACCATTTGAGTATCCACCTCATGAATTTTTACAGTTCCCAGCTTTCTGGGTGTAAACATTTTGAGTGACTCCCAGGCGAATGGAAGAGAAAAGGCCGCGTTTCACCTCGAGCTTTGTCGCCTCTCCGATTATTTTGTTGTTTACAACGTTGTGGGGTGGGTTTTTTTTCTTTTTTTCCTCTTTTTTTTTTTTTTCTCCTTTTTTCTTTTGTGAGTTGGGCCGTGGCGGGGGCTTTGTTTATTCCAGGAGATTTGACAAACTGGAAGGGCTGCGGCCTGAGGCGGCCATGCGGGCCCGGCCAGGCCCGACCCTCCCGTTCGCCGCGGCGACCTCTGCCCTTCTGTATCCTGTGACACTCGGCCTGTCTTTGTGCTCAAGTTTATTCATGATGGATACGTTTCCCTCCCAATCGCATGTGCCGGGAGCCCGGTGGAGCGAAGAGATAAATTATTTTCAGCTGCAGGCCTGGCAGGCCCGGGGCTGGGGGAGGAGGGCGGCGGGAGCAGGGGCCCCTCCGGACGGGGCACAGCCTCCCTTTCCCCCCATTCTGGAATATGAAAGGGGGATGACTCTCGGCCTCTCAGATCCTTTTTAAATGCAAAAGAATGTAGGAAATTGCCAGATCAGTTGGTTAATCAGTGACAACTGCAGTAGGTGCACAAAAAGCACGGCCCTTAACAAGAGTAATCACTTGCGCGGGGTGTTTTTTCAGCGCCTCAGCGGGTCGCCGCTGGCCCCACCTCTTGAATCCCTGGGCCGGTTTAGTGTCAGCTTTATAAGAGAATGTAATTGCTGTGAGATTTCTTGGGGACTGATGGCAACAATATAAGTCTTCTCCCTGACATTGCCTTCCCCCCACCTCCCTTGGCCCTGCTGGTGGGTTCACCAGGCCGGCAGGAGGACCAGCGACATGGGCCATGCTTGTCACCTTCAAACCTTGTTTAGGCTTATGTTGAATGCCTTCCCCTTGCTAGAGCTGTTTGCAAGATAACACCGCTATCAAATATTTTAAAAAGGTATTCCTGAAATATTTTTTGTGGCTGCAGTTGTTTCTCTTGCTTATCTAGGGCTATTTTTAGATAAACCCTCCTTCTCCTCACATCTGTATTTTAAACTTATGTTGGGAGAGAAGGGTGGTCGTATGACCAAAAAAGGCCTCTTAAAATTCCAGGCTACGTAACACTAAGACTGAAGTGTTTCTGGCTTCAGCTTGTCCCCTCTCCTCCCACCTCGTGTTTGTAATGTACTTAAATGTAAAAAACATTTCTTTATTCCTCTGGTTACCTCATTAAAAACCTCCGAGTACGTACTTCTGATAAATGGCTATAAACTTTCCCCTTTTTTCTGCTGGACTGGAAAGAAAAGATGTATCAAGGCTTCTTCTTTAATGCTGTAGGTGCTGACTTTAAAATTAGCAGTGCCCCACGTTAGGGGAAAGAGTTTGCAGCCCAGCTGGTGTGGCGAATGCCCAAGTCATTTGCAAAGGGAGCGCATGATGTAACGATGAGGCTCGGTGGGTTTGCATCAGAGTCCTCCTACACAGTGCTGTTGTGGTCTCCTATCAGAGCTCCTGTGAACTTGAATGACGTAGGATATTGTTTCCAAATGTGTGGCACAGGCTGGGCTGAACTCTAGCTGGTCATTCCTGCATCAGCTGCTTGACAGCAGCAAGCTGCCAAATATTCGAAGGCTCTTGTGCCCTCAGTTGCCTCCATAAATGCCTGTTCTTTGCCAAAGTACATGATGCATTAAGGAAATAAAATGCGGTCTGGTTTCTACTTAAGTATTGTACGGGAAACTCACAACTTCACGGATTCCTTGTCTGAAAGATGTTACTGAATAGCATTCATGGTGTTTAGCTTGACTGCACATATGCAAAAACTGACTTTTGAGGAAAGAAGTGTGAGTTTTTCATTGCTGCTGCCCCCCTCCCCAGTTTTTAGTTTAACAAGAGATAGTGACTGCCTTAAGTTTGTCACTACAAATTGCTGGAAGGATGTGTTTTTTCTAAAGAACTAACTGAATTTTACTCTGATAGATGTGAAATTAAACTTTTAAGAAATGCTTATACCATATTTGCTAACTCTTCCCACTGAAGGCAGAAGTGCATGAGGTCATTCTTTTCATCCTTGCAAGTCCTGTCTCCTTTTCCTGGGACGGGGGGGAATGAGATTCCTGCCATCCTTTGATCTGATACAAACTATATGGACTTAATTTTTAACGCAGCTGTCTGTACTGTGTGACATGCATACTAGGAAAGCTTTTTCTATTGGGGGGGGGGAAGTGTGTTTAGGCATTCAGATAACCAGGTTTCTTTGGAAGTTACAACCCGAAATCATGTTGCAATCACTTTACAGATCTGCTCTTCTGTTTTGACTAATTTATATGCAAGAGGAACGTACCATGCATGAGGAGTTGTCTGTGACAGACATGAGAACTGAGCGTTAAACACGCAGGAGTCTAGGCGTGCTTCCCACGGACGCGGTCAGGCACTTGCATAACTGTCCTGGCATCAGCAGTGCTGTTAGCTCAGGAGGTAAATGAGCTGAAAGGTAGAAGTCTCATCAGCCATTTGCCTCAGTTTGAATGTCTTGGCATGACATTTGCTATGCTGTCAGGGTGTTACATGTCTTTATGAAGTTTTTTAGTGACTGTCTTTCTCCAACTTTGTTCATAAAATAAGAATGTGATTTTAATTGCTGTCATTTGTGTCATCTACTTCCATGCAGCAAACACTTAAATTACTACCCCTAACAGCCAGCAGGAGCTTAGCAGTTTTGAAAAGCAGTTTAAATATGCAATGTTTAAATGCAGATTTAGTAGCCTAATGTTTAATCCTACATTTTGAGGCTCCAGTCTCAAAATGACCTTTGGCATGGCTTTGGTTTTTAGCATGAGAGGTCTTTTTAGCCTACTTCTTCAAAATAGCATGGTATTTGCAGTGTTTATTGTATTCTGTTGAAGGTGCATAGTTCCATTATATGAGTAACTGTTTTGTTTGTGTCCGTCAGGTACTCCAGAATTGTGTCTGAGTTATTAACTGACAGTTGTAAAAATATCAACTCTGCACGACGCATCTCACCTCAAAGCTCGAAGCAAGTCAGTATTAGCTGCCTTTTCACATTCTGGTTGTTTCCTTGCTGCATGGCCATCAAGAAAAGCTGCTAAATCTCTTTATAGGGGGATTGATAGCTGAATCAAGGAACCAGTTTATTTACAAAAAGCTTTGAATGGCAGAATGTGAGGATGACATTGTGGAGGGCGTGTACATCTGTGGGCTGACCTTGCTCCTTCCTGGTCTTGACTGCCTGGATCTGCTGCTTTGGGACCAAGACTAATGAAGTTCAGATTTCAGTGTTTGCAGCCCTGGTTTGGGTTATGCGTATGCAGCAGCCAGTTTTGTTCCACTCATAGAAGTGGGAAGCAGCCCAAGGCTACTGAGTCCATGTAGCTCTGAAATATTAAGTTGAGCAATGGTTAACTACTACTTAAATTCGAGATCTAGTTGTTCAGGGCTGGAATGTTGCAGACTGGAGTAAATGTAAGCTTTGTCTGTTGAGACAACAGGGTTGTTAAGCAATTGACTGTGTTCTGGTAGTAGGGATCATACCATTGCTCTGGTTTTAACTTACAGGATAGTAGAGAAGTTGATGCACAAACTCATAGTTTTTAAGTATTTAATAAATAAAAAAGACTTAACCTTAGTTCATCATGGTCAGTCTTGCTGTTAGTAAGTCTGCTATGGTGGGGAAGTGAACAGTGATGCTTTGATGCTTTGTGGATATTTAAGCTAGAATTATTGCTCGATGCAGGTCCTGCCTTTGTGTGGGGGCTTTTTTGGTTTTTTTTTTTTTTAAACTTTTTTTTTTTGGATCAGCCTTGAGGATTTAAGCAAAAAACCGCATTGTGTGTAGTGAAAGAAGCAAAGAAATGACTACAATTTATAATAAGGCTGTGACTCTGATGACTTGTTTAATTATCTAGATGGCACCTATCCTGTTAGCATGGAAGGTTGAGAGCTTATGAGGTAATTCCAGTATTTATTTTGATCCAGCTGTAGTTGCTGTCTTTCATTCTTCAACATAAGCTGTTATTCATATATCACGGGTGTGACTTTTATTCGGGGAAGTAGAAGAAGGTTTGGTGAGAGCACAACTGACTCTAAAGGGCTGTGGTCATTAAATTTAAGGCCAGATTTAAAACTGAAGAAATATTGCTACTATTTCAAAATACCTTCTCAAACACGCTCTCATGCTGTGTTTCAAACCTAATAGCTTTAATATCAGCAGCTCAAACATTATATCTATTAAGACTTCAGGTAAAAATGTAGAACTAAATTAATAGATAGTGGCACATGGTGGTTTTGCTCTTAACTTAGATGATGGATTTATTTGCATCCAAGCTGCATCATAAACTTAGAGGTTACTCTTCTTTTTGGACGAACACTTTCTGAGGAAGCTGGACAAGTGCTGGGTTCCATAGCACATCCCCTTCATTGTAAGGGACAGTCCCCTAGGCCAAACCTGCAAATTGACATGTAGTCTGCTGGGAAAACAAAAAAAACCCATAAACAAACTTCTTACCTTATTTTAATTTGGTTTTCTGGGTATAGTAGCAGGTCCTAACTACTGCTGGCTGATTGTGACTGTTATCGGTGGCTGATTCTGACCTGAATTTTATTGGAAGCCAATCAGCTGAAAAACAATAAATGAAGCAGCGTGATTCAAATGCACACTTGATGCTCGTAACCTTGTTTCTGGAGATGTTCTGTTAGCTTGTCTGTAACAGGGAGCAGAGAGAGTTCTTCTGTGTAAACTTTAGTTACTTCTATAGCAAAGTTTTGTTAGTGCTACAGGCGAGTAGAGCATGCCTGTCTTCAGAAATGGTTCTTTTAATAGGCATGACATATAATAATATGAGGGAAAATTCTTACCTGTTCATAGTTCCGTGGCTGTAAGTAGGTTACCTGATGGGGACATCCCCTGCTTGGCTTGAGTTTGATGTTGCCTGGGTTTCATCAGTGGTTGGGAGGTAACAGTATCTGTGCTCTATGCTTTTTAGCATTTCCAAGCAGAGACTGTTCTGTTAGATGGAGACTCTCAGTCCATGAGTGATGTCCAGCTTTGCCAGCTCCTGCTGGCAGCGTGCATCAGCAGAGGTAGCAGTGTCAGAACTCCTTGAGCAATCTTAAATCACCAGAGGGATCTTCACCAGGTGTCATGGTTTAACCCCGGCCAGCAATTCAGTGCCACGCAGCTGCTCGCTCACTGCCCCCCACAGTGGGATAGGGGAGAGAACTGGAATACTAAAACTGAGAAAACTTGTGGATTGGGATAAAGACAGTTTAATAAGTAAAACAAAAGCCACATACAGAAGGAAAGCAAAACAAGGGATTTATTCATGGCTTCCCACGGGCAGGGCAGGTGTTCAGCCATCTCCAGGAAAGCAGGGCTCCATCACGTGGAACGATTGCTTGGGAAGACAAACACCATCACTCTGAACAACTCCCTTCCTTCTTTCCCCAGCTTTATATACGAAGCATGTCATCAAATGGTATGGAATATCCCTCTGGTCAGTTGGGGTCAGCTGTTCCAGCTGTGTCTCCTACCAGTTCTTTTTGTGCATCCCCAGCCTACGTGATGGTAGGGCAGTGTCAAGAGCAGAAAAGGCCCTGGGCTGCTTGGCAGTAGCCAAAACCACCAGTGCGCTATCGACACCATTCTCATCCCAAATCCAAAACACAGAATTGTAGCATTTGCTAGTAAGAAAGTCAGTGCTATCCCGTGTGAAACCACAACAGTGTGATCTGCTTGTTTTGGTGAAGGAGGCTCATTCTCACCTTGTTTTTGGGACTTCCTTACGCTGTGCTTTAATAAACTGAGGTGGTAAATATTACAGATGGCTTCTGCTTAGTAACGAAAATGGAATCAAAAGAAATAGATATTAGAAATATGAAGACAGCTCGTAGGAATATTCCCCCAAGTGATTTAGAAATATAAGTGTTAATATCCCAGCCAAGCACTAAAGAGATTTAAGAGTGTGGTTTTAAAGGTGACATTCAAATGCTATTTTAAGAGGAGTGATAAATGCTTGTGCTTTTCCTCTTGCCCTCTGCTTTATGCTGTAGAAGGTCCTCTTGACAATGGTACAAGAAGTGTAATAAATGTGCTGATACTTTCTACCTAAAACTTGTCTGGGACAAATTGCCTTCAGTTAAAATAGTCTGGCCTGGCATTTTGCGTCCAAAGTGACTGGAAGCATCCCTCCTCTGCAAAATGCAAGATGTGAAAATGCAAACTTGTAAATCTTCTTTTCTTTGATCGCCGATTAAGGGCAAGTTGGTATCTGCAAGTACAGTTGCTACTAATTATGGTGAAGATGCAAAAATAGTTGTTATTGTCTGCTACGTGGATGGGCTGCCTTGACTATCACCATATAGTTGATATTGAGATATAAGACACTGCATTTAGAATTCTGATCCTGAACAGGAAAGATGGCATCAGACTAGTTTTGTTCATAATTAACAGATGCAAACAAAGTGTTCTGGGCAGAGGACGGGGGACACATTTCAGGACGTGCCAGTCTTCCCCGTGAAAAACCTAAACGGGAGCCTTTCTGAGTATGCTGTGTTACTGTGTGCTGCTTTTTTCTTTATCCCAAGTCCAAGTGTGTACCCAGTTAGGTTAGTATTTTATTATTTAAATTCTTTTGCTATTACTAATGCTTCTGAGTGAGTTTTCAAGATTATAATTCTGGAAAGAATAAAAATTCAGTGTGGTCTCCCAAAGTGCTGTAGTTGCAGTTAGTACCACGATGGCTTGAAGATTAATAATGAGCTCTGATGATAGTGCTCCCTGTTATCATCGTGAGAGAAATTAGGGTGTGGATTGAGAATCTATTTCATCCTTGAATGAAGATTTTTTAAATTTAATTTTCTTACACAAATTGAGCCCATAGTTTTGCTTAAATGTAAAGAAGCTCTGTGTCTTTGAGTTTACAACTTCATTAAATTAAGATAAATTGTGTGTTTAAAATATGTTTTTTTTTTTCTTTTTTTTTTTTTTTTTTTGCTTCCTAAACGCTCAGTCTTGGTGTTTGGTATGTTTTAGAGGGTCATCTCTGGTTTGAAAAAAAATCTGTTGTGCGTGTAACTAACTTTAGTCCGTTGTAGGACTTGGTGCTTCTGCTTGCTCATCTGATTACGCAGCTCAAGGGAATAAGGTTAAGGACATGCTGTTGGTAACTAGAGCATTTTCAGGGCTTTAGTTCGGCAGATGGGCTGCTTGGCTATATTCATACATCTGCCTACCTGCTGTGGCAGCTGCTGCTGCTGCATGTTGTGTTCTTTTGTTCTGTTCCACCCAAGAAAGGAGCACTAGGAAGTGTAGTGAATGGATTAATTTAAGGTTAAGGCTAGTATTTTGCTCGCTTCCTAACTCACTATCATAATAAAGCTTCTGAAAAAACTAACGAATCCTTCATAAAGTAAAATAGATTTATAAGGTGTATTTCAAGAGCTGAAACTAGCTAGCATTGTCTAAAAAAACCCAGTCAAATATATTTTCGTTATATCGCCTGACTTTATTTCAATATTTTCCTTTCTCTTTCTCCCTCCCCTTCCCCCACTTTTTCTAGGAACAGTAACCAGACTTTGCCTGACACTGCGTGGTCCAAAAGAATTAAGGAAATATGGAATGACATGAAGGAGATTAGTTGAGGATTAAAGGCTTTGAGGACAAAACACCTCGCCGAGGTGAAGCACAGACTAGCGTTCTAGTTGTAGCTCCGAGGAGCTGTGTGCTGAAAAACGATGGCAGATCCAGGAATGATGAGTCTGTTTGGAGAAGATGGGAATATTTTCAGTGAAGGGTTGGAAGGTCTTGGAGAATGTGGATATCCTGAAAATACAGTAAATCCTATGGGGCAGCAAATGCCCATGGATCAAGGATTTCCCTCTTTACAGTCATCTCTTCATCATCCCCCTGCAAATCAAAATCAGGCCAAGTTGACCCATTTTGATCACTATAATCAATATGAACAGCAGAAAATGCACCTGATGGATCAGCCGAACAGGATGATAAGCAACGCCCCTGGGAATGGTATAGCGTCTCCTCATTCGCAGTATCACAACCCTCCGGTTCCTCAGGTTCCTCACGGCAGCGGTGCTGGTGGTCAGATGGGAGTCTACCCCAGCATGCAGAACGAAAGGCACGGGCAACCCTTCGTAGACAGTGGCTCCATGTGGGGACCAAGGGCGGTTCAGGTGCCAGACCAGATAAGAGCACCGTACCAGCAGCAACAGCAGCAGCAACCCCAACCGACACAGCCACCACAGGCACCCTCCGGACCCCCTGGGCAGGGCCATCCTCAGCACATGCAGCAGATGGGAAACTACATGGCTCGTGGGGATTTTTCAATGCAGCAGCACAGTCAGCCGCAACAGCAGAGGATGAACCAGTTTTCTCAAGGCCAAGAAGGCCTCAATCAGGGAAACCCTTTCATTGCCACCTCAGGACCTGGCCACTTGTCTCATGTGCCCCAGCAGAATCCCAGTATGGCACCTTCTTTGCGACACTCAGTCCAGCAATTTCACCACCATCCCCCCACTGCTCTCCATGGAGAATCAGTAGCCCACAGTCCCAGATTCTCCCCTAATCCTCCCCAGCAGGGTGCTGTTAGGCCGCAAACACTTAATTTTAGTTCTCGGAGCCAGACGGTACCCTCACCTACTATAAACAACTCAGGGCAGTATTCTCGATATCCTTACAGTAACCTTAATCAGGGATTAGTTAATAATACAGGGATGAATCAGAATTTAGGCCTTACAAATAACACTCCAATGAATCAATCTGTACCAAGATACCCAAATGCTGTCGGATTTCCATCAAACAGTGGTCAAGGACTAATGCACCAGCAGCCCATCCACCCTAGTGGCTCACTTAACCAAATGAACACACAAACTATGCACCCTTCACAGCCTCAGGGAACTTATGCCTCTCCACCTCCCATGTCACCTATGAAAGCAATGAGTAATCCAGCAGGTACACCTCCTCCGCAGGTTAGGCCTGGTAGTGCTGGAATACCAATGGAAGTTGGCAGTTATCCAAATATACCCCATCCTCAGCCGTCACACCAGCCCCCTGGTGCCATGGGAATTGGACAAAGGAATATGGGCCCCCGAAACATGCAGCAGAATCGTCCGTTTATGGGTATGTCTTCAACACCACGGGAGATGGGTGGGCACATGAGACCAAATGGTTGTCCAGGTGTTGGCCTTGCAGATCCACAAGCAATACAAGAGCGACTAATATCTGGCCAGCAGCTTCCTAGTCAACAGCAGTCTTTTCAACAGCAAATGCCAACCTGTCCTCCCATGCAGCCTCATCCAGGGATACATCATCAGTCTTCACCACCCCCACATCCTCATCATCAGCCTTGGGCACAGCTTCACCAGTCACCACAAAACACACCACAAAAAGTGCCTGTCCTTCAGGTAAGCTACTTCCAATGTTGTAATTTACTGCAAATGCGTTTTGGGGTACAAAAGAACTGTGCTTTCAAAGTAGCTGCTCCTTTTTGACTCCCCTGTTTGTTACTGGTTAGGTGGCTTTCTTGGTGCACAGAAGCTGAAGGTAAAACAAGGTTCAGGTAGCTTGTTAATGTCCTTACAGTAATTTTTACAGGATAACAACTATGGATAGACCGAAATGTGATACAGCAACAGGACAAGCTGAATACCTGTGCTTTTTGGTGTTGATTCCTTTGAGGGGAAAATGGAAAGCATGTGTGTGAGAGTTGTCATTTAAACTCTCAATTTTTGTATTTGCAATTTGGAGAAAGAAGTACGTGTTAGTTACGCTGTGTTTGTTTTGGGCAAACTGGGGATTTTCTTTAAATCCTATGGGAATGTTTTGTGGTTTTACGTTGAAGCTGAAATTTTTTTGCATGTGAAAAAATTTCCAAGATGAACTTCTTCAGCACTAAGTAATGCAACTGAGAAGTGATAGAACAACAGTTTATGCAAGGAAAAGACAGCAGATGTGAATCATGGTCTGAAATCAAATTTTCTGAGGTTTAAATGAAATCTCAAATAGGATAGAAGTTTTATTTTACTGAGGCTCTGATCTGCTGTGTTTTGATGCAAATCTATTGCTCCTGCATTATTTTTCAATTAAAAGCTAAAAATGTTCAAACATCTTGATCCTTTGTAGCTGTTTGCATATATGCTAGTACGTGAAGTTTCAGCTGAAAAATGTGTCTTTGGGGATTTTTGTGTTTGCCATTACTTCCCTCTGCTCTATCATAGAATCACAGAATGGTTAAGGTTGGAAGGGTCCTTAAAGATCCATCAAGTTCCAGCCCCCCTGCCCTGGGCAAGGGAAACCTCCCACTAGAGCAGGTTGCTCAAAGCCTTGAACACTTTTGGGAGATGGGGCAAAGTGGTCATTCAAGAGGTTTTGGTGCTGAATGAATAGGTGGTCAAGATACCAGACATTTTAATTATGATTATTTTTTTTTTAAACCAGTCAGTAATTAATGCCGAGTAGCTCTGCCCGTAAATATTTGGAGACAATTGTTGGAATGCAGTCATAATGATAACGATGCTACAATAAGCTTAATAAATCATAAAAACAGCTGTCCCAGCCCATGTCCCAGGCCTGAGTGGAAAGCAGCTGCTCAGCAGTCCCCTCCGCTGCTGCCTGCCGGCTGCTGCTGTTAGCCGCTCCGCACAGCATGAGGTGGGTCTGGGAATCAGATGTATGGGTTGCAGAGAGGCAGCTGACAAGGAGTGGTAGATGGAGCAGCTCAGCAGCTGGGAGAGGCTTCCACATTCCCTGTGGAAGAGAGGAGGAGGAGGGGAACGCTGGAGGGTGCCGTAGGGTGGGGAAGCCCTGGAAAGGGAGGTCAGGGATTAAGCTGGGCAAGGAGAAAGGACACTGTCTTTCTGCGAGGGAGGAGGAATCTCTCCTCTTGGACTCCTGAAGAAGCCAAAAAATATCTTCAAGATGGCCTTTCTCTCCCCTGCACTCCTCAAAATTGGTGTGAAATTTTATGCCTGTTGTTGGCCCTTCTTCTCCCCCCACCTCCACACACAGGCTTTGTTCAGAGAACCTAAATTGCAGTTCTCACACACATGTGGAGTTGTGTGTTCCTTCTTGAGAGAGCAGCTCTTGATGGTGCCTCCTGTGTTACTGTGTGGGTAAGCAGGGTGAAAAAGGAGAGAACTCAAGCCTGTATGGAAAAATTTCAAGTGAATGAGCAGGTGTTTGGGAAGGGGGTAGTAAGTAACAGCATGGAGAAATCAGCACAGAAGTACTGGGGATCAGAAAAGGATGATGTAGTTTTTACCCTGAAGATGAGAGCTGACACATCTAGCTGAAAAACCTGAAAGAAAATTGTAGGAATGATAACGTGGGATTCTAAGACAATAAAAGGAACAAAAACCAGTGCCACTGGGATCTTTCACAACCAGTGATGGTGGGAGTGTGGGAGGGGAAGACTTGAGATAAACTGTGTCCTAAAGCTGTGGTGTTCTTCGCTGGCGTTAATTCCTTGTTTTCATCCAGTAATCTTTTTATTTGGTGACAAGACATGGTTTGGGAGGAAAAGGTTTACTTATAGAATGGACAGGCTTGTTAAATATTCTTGGGATGTTCATTTTCCACTGACCAGTGAGAAGGTAAAACGCAGGCGGCTCAACCTTTAAATGAGCTGTGCAACCTGTTACAGAGTTCTGAACTGCAGATGAGTAGCATGAAGAAAGGTAAGTGCTTGGAACTAAATAATTAGAGGAAAACCACATGATAACTCAAGTTATTTGATTAAAATCAGTAATTCAAACAGTTGGTGCTAGCCAAGTAACTTCTCTATTTTTCTACTTCTGTTAAGTTTTTATTTGGTAAAAGTTACTGGTAACGTACTTTCCCATTAAGTAATTAGTCTGAGACCTGACTGTAGTAATGAAACTCTTTGACAGGCAGGCATTTCCCCCTTGAAAACTGTTTGGATGAAATAAATATTGTTCAAGTCAATGAAAACTCAGCTCCTCCCCATGCCTTGGGGAGACATGCAGATGTGCAAAACCCCTGCTCTTAAGACTGACAGAATTTGTAGCTCTCCTGCCTTGTCGTGGTTTTCCCTTCCTGTCAGTTGGCAGAAAACTCTTCACTGAAGAACAGTTATTTAAATGACTGGTTTGTTTTTATTTGTATAAAATGAATCAACAAAATGAATATAGTCAGGGAAAATGGAAATCAAGATGTACTTTTAAATCAACAGAAGCCATCTTACTAATAATTTTTCAGTGATTTGAAGCTGGCCTTATCATGGGAAGGCTGTAATACTTGTGGTTAACCAAATTACTGTTTTGTTTTTAGATATGTTGGAAGGAAAGTGAAGTTCTCTTGCTTTTAACTTGAAATAAATTGCTGCGTCGATCCTAGGGCTTGTTATTTATTTTATTTTATTTTTTTTTTTTTGGTGTGTGTGCAAAACTGCAAATTATTTTGGCTGGGAAATAGAGCTGGTGATTGACAATTCAGCAGACAATTAGGTTAATAGCCGAAAACTAGACGGGGTTATTAGGAGCTTGTTAGCAGTGAGTTGCTGGCTGCAGCGGAGTTTGATAGACTCCCATAGTGTTGGGTTATTCAGTCCATGTGCTCTTCGAGCCCTTTTTTTGCAGTGTTCTTCACCGAAGGCTTGTGGAAGAGCTCGGTGTCTGTGAGGGTGGGAAGGTGGGTTCTGCTGTGGCTGGGTGATTGGCCAAAGTGCACAGCAGAGCATAGGAGCAGCTTTTGCTTGTTTTCACGCTGGAGTCGTCAGAGATGGCTTTGTGAGCTTCAAAATACTCAGATTATCTGGAAAAGAGTTGACAAGTCAGATGGCAAAGTTTGCTGCTGCTGTGAACGTACTCAAAGCGGAGTGCCAAGTGCAGGAATGGTGAAGAACCTAACCATAACGCCATTAATTACTTAAAAATACAGCAGGAGTGTCAGTCACTTGGCCGTAGGCTCTGTAGGTCAAGTGAAATGGCAGACAAAATGGCAAGCAAAAGCCTCTCCTTGCGACCAGGGTCTCGGAGTTAGATGGCTACCGGAAAATGTGCTATGACAGTCAAAGAAATGAAACAGTAGGAATTGTTATGGGAGTAGTAGAGACAAAGCAAAGATTGTTATCACGTCACTACCTGTATGTGTTGTGTGCCAATGTGACAAGTGCTGTGCAGCTCTGGGTCCCTTCCTCAGGCCTCAGAAAAGAGTTGTACTTGAAAAAAAGCAGAGAGGGAGATGATTTAGGAGGGAAGGGAAGGAGAGAGGTGGTGAAAGCCTCTAAAATTCTGAGTGATGATGAGTGCATGAAGAACGTGCATGTGAAATAAAGGGTTGTTTGTCACCTGCTTTTGTCTCCTTGAATTATTTTAGGGTATTCAGCAAATTATCAGGTGGTGAGCTCAGAACCACACGTGAAGATGCTGATCTCCGAGATGTTGTGTGGAAAAGCGCATCATTCTTTGATAAACACGAAGGCACCATGTTTGTCTCAGCAGATCTGTGCCATAAATGTGAAGTGGCTGTTTGTTATTGAGGTGCTTCTCTACTGTGTGTCCACTTCTTTTACCCTTCCACAGATTTAATCGGAGATGGGATGTCAGGTTAGAGAGGCCTCTGGGGTTTTGATGCCACGCAGTTGCTCTTATGTATTGTTATTTTCAGAGAATTTGCTTAGTGATAGGGTGAGTGTAGGAGTTTTCTCTGCCAAGAATAGGCGATCCTGGGTGTGTTGTTACACAGAACTTCTTATTTACCCACAGCTACTGTGTGGGCTGAAGTTTTGAGTCCTGTTGATTAATCATGTTCCACAAATGTGATCTACATTATTTATAGTCAAACATAGGAATATTTAAATGACAAGCAGTTATGGTATAGCCTCCATGCTCGACTAAAAGGTAGAGCTCCGTGTTAGGCAGTGACAGCATCAAAGGCTGTTGGGTTGAGGTGTCCCAGCTTCTTGTGACAAAGGAATTAATTTTGTGCATGTTACTGGTTCACTGCCAGGTTTACTCCACTGCCCTTTCTATCTCTGGGCGTGTGACTTTGCTTTAAATCATAACTCATAGCTGTGTTTGGTATGAACACATTCTTTTGACGTTTCCTCCCTCCCTCCCTTGCAGGGAATGAGGCAGGGAAAGTCCTGCTGAGTCACCAGCTGGGTCACCCCTGTCACAGGCCCTTCCTGCATTTTCAAACCCTGTGTTGCTGCCTCAGTTTAATTTATACTTGGATATACCTGAACGGTAGAGGCAAACTAAGGAAAGCTGCAGTCAGCTGGGGTGGTTTGCTGCAATATTCTAACCCAGCAGAGAGTGTGTGTTAAGTCAGTTACTGCTGGCACGCTAAAATGAAGTTGTTTTTCTCCTGGGTGCTAAATGGTTTTAATGCCCAAGAGCAGTAAGAAGAGACTGACTTCTCACCTCCTTACTGTCTTCGTATAACCAATTATTTTTCAATGTGTGTCTTATAATTTTATCTGGTAAGAAATGATATCTTTTCCGATGGTCAGGATTTTTTCCCATAAATTAATATTCATAAACAGTGTCCCATAGCTCCAGAGAGAACTGCTCGCTTTTTCATCCCTTGAGCCTTTAGCTTTTTGCCTGTTTTCCTGTCGATAAATAAAACTCCAATTTTTTTTAAAACTTATAAACGCTATTGCATCTTTTTTGTTTTGATAGAGGCTATTTCACATGACTATTGGCTGGATTTTTGGGGTACCGTATGTACTGCTTGTTCAGCAAAATGTCACGGCTGCCCCTGGAAACTGTAGTTTCCCTCTTCAGGTGTTCATAGACCATAAACTGGTGTATGTTGGCAAGATTGTTGAAGGTGCTAGATTAAATGGAATTTTTTAAAAAAACGACTAATGCTGAAGCTTGATTACAATGGTATATATTTTTATATATACATATGCATACATATGCTTGTATTTATGTAAAATATAGGTAAAAAAACCTAGGCCATGTCAGAGGTTGTGCAGAACGATGAAAGAAAAGATGAGAAGAGAATCTATAGTATTAATCTAAAAGTTAAAGCTGATAGTAAATTTTCATTAAATGCTTACAGGCTCTGCTCTATTTTGCTGAGGCTGTGAAGAACTCCAGTGTTTGAGAAATGTCTGCAATGTAATGAACTGTATTTTTCCAAACAGAAGAAAAGTTTGGTTAAAACTGTTGAAGTTCTTTTACCTCTGTGGAGTAGAATAGTCTGTTATGCTGATAACCTGATCCACCTGTGAGCTACTTCTCATGTGGGTCTCTCAAAGGTTATAATAATTAATAGGAAATATTTCATCCAACAAAAAAATCATGTTCTAAAACTCCTCAGATATATTCTAGTCTAACAGTTAATATTTAACATACCCAAAGGCTTATTTTTTCCTTTCCCTTGAGAAGGCTATATGTTCCTTTGTAAATGGGGGGTTGGGGTGGACAGGCCTTCGGGCCAGAGACTTGTGGTTTGAGGTGGTTTTGCTATGGCTTCTTTTACTGGTCAGGCAACTTCAAGAATACTTCTTCCCTCAGGTGCCAAGATTTGACTGTGATGAAAATAATTTGTGCCATCAAATTATCTACTGTGGAGTTCTGGGTAAAGCCAGTTGTCAGCATTAGCATAGCGACACAGCCTGCATCAGCATATTGGTTTTTGTAGCCTTAAAGAGTTACAAGACTTGTTCTTCAGTATGAGTATGTTGCAAGTTCCTACCTTATTTGAGTGACCTGAATGTGTTTGTTTTTTTTTTTTTTTTTTCTTGAAACCATTAGCATTATCTGAGGAATCACCTGACTAGAAATATTTTTAAACTTAATGTTGTTGTTCAGTACTTCAGCGCAGTATTCCTATCTGCTGATAGTCACTTCCAGACGGATTTGGCAACCGTCTTATTTTTCCATGACTGAACACGTTCTCCTATTTTATATTTATTTGAACAAATTTAAATCTGTTGTTTCAGAGAAGCTTTATTTCATGACTGAAAGCTGACAGCTTAATATCAGCTCTCATGTCTGTATCATCATCAGCCTGCATAGCAGACAGGGATGGAGAATTGGGGCAAATGAAAGGAGAAATGCTTGATTATTTGCTTTACATTTATTTTTTTAATTTATTTCTTTAAACAATCTTAAGGAATAAGTTGCAGGCCAAGTAATAATTTCCTGCCTTTTTATTATGGGTCCTATTTCTGATTTTCCATCCTGCTCTTTCATGTGGAATTTGAGGCATCCATTTGTTTTGGACTGATTTGCCTTTGCTTGTATCTTGAATACAAGTGTCACAAACTTGCCTAAGTGTCCTCTCTGTTTTTTCCTCTGGGGAGACTGAATGTCTTCAGTTCCCAGTACGATGGGACACCATCATATTGAAGTTCAGTTTTTAACTTTGGTCTGTAGAGGTTGTTTTCTCCCTCAGTTCACTGAATTGGTGCTTTTCACTGTTGACTTTTCAAATTTGAGTTATAATGAGAAAGCTGATAATCAAACTGTTATGAAGCTTCCACTGGAATGGTGCTTTTTAGAAAGGTTCAGGCTTCACCTGAACAACATACCGGAGTGGATGTATGTGCCCTTTCCATTCCTTTCTCTGTTTTCTTTAGGAGCTTTCCTTTCTAGGCATCAATGCTCTTTTACTTGTATGGATATATATTATATAGGGATGTATATTATACAGGTAGTAATGCATTCTGGATTTTGGTAACAAATTGCTTGATGTTTTCTTTAGAGATGTCATCTCTAAATATTTGGTACCTTCTTTTGTCAACAGTGTTGTAAAGTTTAGTAGCTAAGGAGAGAAAGTTTCACAGTGATTAAATCATCTGTTTGTACAGATCTTTCTATTGATAAATTCCCCAGTTTGCTGGTGTGGCTTAAAGATGGTGGAGCAGTTTCTCAGGAGGTGGTGGGAGCTTGGACAGGAAGAGGTGATCTGGGAGGGGGCAGCCAAAGGCCGAGCTGATGGAGCAGCACTGAGCAGTGGGACCAGAGAGGAAATGGCCAACCTCTGTGGTAAAATGGAGACAGAGAAGCTGAGGGAGTCACCCCACCTTTCCTGCACTGGCTGCTTGAGTCACCTCATGAGCCCTTGCCAGAGGCAGCCATTTGACACTGTGGTGCCCCATTACTGCTCCCCTGGCTGCTTCAGTGTGCACCTTCGTCTCACCGTGCCGTCTCTTGCCCTTCTCTGGGCGGACAGGCCACTGACAGCCTCCCAGCGTTGTTGTGTGAACTCAGTAACTCGGGATCTGATTTGCTTAACAAAAATAATCCCTGCAAATAAGCGTGGCTGAGACCTGGGATACCATACCTTAGCGCCTTCCTTGCATGACCACACCTGGTGGTTTGGTGAACCGGCTGATCTGGCCAGCTTGCTTCTGGTCAGGTCACGTTCCTGGTGTCACCTCACTGCGTTGAGGACAAGATCACCCAAGCTGGTGGTGTGGGAGTGGGAATGCTTGGTGAGGGAAGATAGGGACTGCCTCTTCCTCTGGCAGGGTGTTCTCAGGCCCTTTAACACCCTTACACAGCTCAAGTTTCTGTAGCGCTTGCCCTCAGTAACCAGCCCTTGAGGCCTCCCGCAAATTTTGCTAAATTAAAACTTTCATTCAAAGTCAAAGCTTTGTCTTGTTTTACTGAATTAGTGACAAATGGGTCACGATTCAGCTTCTCCCAATTTTTTTTTTTTAACTCTCACCTCATGTTCCTTTTTTCACACAAATATAAATGGCTGATTTGATTTCAGAGGTGTGCTTTCTTTTTTAGAAAAGAAGGACTTTTTTCCTCTTCCAACTGAAGTATTTGCAGCTATTTTGTTATTGAAGAGATGAAAGAACAGCCCCTTTCTAGCAAAGAAAGCTTGGCACAATTTCATTAGATGTGCGTCATGTGCATTGAAATGAGAGAAGATGCCTCCAATAATTGTCAATTAATTGTTTTCCTTGAGCACTGAATGGGATTTTTGTCTTTGACCAGAGAATTGTTTAAAAGCATGAAAAGTTAGAAATAAAACTCAGATTAATTTCTTAGTCCTCTTTATGAGGAAAGAGAACTGAGCAATAGGATGGCTTGGTGATCCAAGTATGGATAAGAGTTTGATGTGTGCAAGCAGCATACTTTCTGATTTTACTGACTTTGCTGTATCCCCTATTTAGATAGAATTTTCTCAGTTACTGGGCAGTGTTGATAATGATGTTCCACCTGTTTATGAAGAAGAATATATAGAAGATGGGCATAAAGTTTGTTATGTATTCGAAACCCAAATTCATAAAAATTCCAGTTCTTATTCAGATACCAGTTACTCTGAAACATGTCATCTCCTTGCTCTCCTTGTCACCCATTCCAAGATTATCCTTGCTTAAAAGCGAGTCTCGAGAAGATGGAGACGACCAGTCTAACAGTTCTATGCAGGAAATCCCACTTCTTGCAGGAAAGCCAACTTTTTGCATAGGAATATCGCCTGTTCATCCCTGAATCCTTACCAAGCATCTGGATGCAACTCTTTGCTGTACTCCTCCAGCAGTTTATTGTGTTAGCCAAGCTTAGGAGACAGCAGCTCGTATATGTTACACTGAAATTCAGAACTCTCTGGAGCAGGTTTATGCTGCGTGGGTTACTGCTGTAGAAATTAAACATCAAGAAATCTTAACTTCTGGAGAATATTATTAACCTTTTAATTTTGAAGAGTTGCAAGTATTTGTCTTCGAGTGCAACACTTATTCTTCAGTACACAGCACCAAATATGTCTTTGCTATGTCGATATAACATGTTGTAGGGGAGTGCTGAAGTTTTATCTTTCACTTTTTAATATTTTGTTACGTATAAACTCTTGTTAATTTGATCGGAGAGGAAATTTTCATATGTAATACAAGATAATTCCTTTCTCAAAAGGAATATATACCCACCTAGAATAGAATTATGTCTTGAAACAGACTGAATGACTTAATCATTTGAATCAAAAAGCCATTAGTCAATATTAACTAGGCTAATTAAATTGTGTTTTATTATGTCTATGTAACTCATGCAACCAAAAGAACATAATGACCACAGGAACTAAGAAGTTAATACTTCTGAAGATCTTTGGATTTAGTGTTCCTGTAAGAAAAGAGAGAGAGGACTCGTAACAAGCATCACCACGAACATCCTCATATTGAGAATTCAATATGAAGTCTGTTTTTTCCACTCTCTTTTTACGTCTCCTTTCTTTCCAGATGGCCCTCCATCCACTTGCATTCTGGTACTTCCTATCTTTTTTGGCCCTGCAAGACTCTGATAACTGTGATAATAGTGTAATTTTCCTTACATGTGAGTGCTGAATGATAAGAAGTGCTTTTATTTTATTTTTGGAAGAAATCTTTCTGTACCAGCCAATTGTTGCTAAATATAGTGGAAGGCTTATAATATACAGTGCGTGTTTGAATTTAAAGTGACACCTTCCCATAGAAAGTTGACCTCAGGGATTATGTCTACAACTACAAATTGAAGGTATAGTCACTAAAATGAGTCGAAAAATTTGGGTTTTATAGTTGTTATTCATATCTCAGTTTGTTAATGGGATATTAGAGATGCTTACTGGGTGCCGAGCATCATCGGTTGTGGAAATCGAGGTACACACCTACAGTATTGGAAGACGACTTACTTCTGAACTCTTTCTCCCCACTAGCCTACTTTGAAATATTTCAGGAAAACTTGTTGGTGATTGTGTAACTGCAGCATTAGACAGGGGTTCGGGTTGTTAACTGTGAGTTCTGTGTTTGTACGGCTGTCGGGCACGCTCGAGAGGTTCCCTGCTGCCCTGTACAGCAACACCTAGAAACGTAACTCGGAAACTGGCACTGGCCGTGACGGGTAAACTAGTTGTAAAGGGTTGCTTTAAACGCAGCTCTCTGGTTATAATACAATATAATACAAAATTTAGACCTGGTATTGCTGTAGGCACATCTGATTTATTATCTGTGTATAGAGGTTTTTACATTTTACTATGGATTGTGTAAAAAAAAAAAACGGCCAGAGGTAGGATACTAAAGATAAGGTATTTAATGTTTTATAGAACAGTGCTAATCAAACTGGTTGGAGAACTGAAGCATCATTTAAACGTTATAATAAGGAGTTAACTCAATTGGTACTGCTAAATGAGGGGTCAGTCCACAGAAAAGCAAGTGTGAGGGTTTTGGCTGGGGTTTTTTATTTTATTTTTTTTCCTCCAGTTTTAATGATGCTTTCAGATTTAATTCTTCGTTTAGTTGAGTTATTAAAGGAGCTGGGAAAAAGCCTACCTGTGTCATAAATACATATTGGATAACATATTCAAAGGCTTTTTTCATTTGTTGCTGTGGTTTGAGAAGTGTCTTGGACTCTTTGACATAAATGGATCTCGGGCAGCATATATAACATCAAAGGATTTTTAACAACTCTGTGATTTCGAGCCCGCTTTGTCATGCTGAAGTTAATAAAATACTGCAATAGAAAGGCCATTTGGAGAACGGCTGTCTTTCCACCCCAAGAGAAAAATATAGTTGATACTGATGATCTCTTTCGGTTTTGTGTGTCACGTGTATCCATTAAGATTTCTTTGAGTCGGTGGTTTCAACCTGTGGTTCTGCTTCCCCTGCGGACTGCTTTTAAGTGGCCTGGGAAAGGTGATTAAGGAGAGCAGGCTGATACGTTAAGCAACAGTGCGTGGATGGGAAGTTTTTAAAGAGAATTACATCTCCACTACTAGAGGCTTACAGATTCAAAAATAATAAAAAAAAAGGGATCAAAATTTGATAGAATGGAGTTCTGTGTTGTAATGTAAATCTGGCTTCAGGTGGGATCTGCTCAGGCTGGCGTCTGAAATGTGTAAAGCACAGTGTAGGGACCTCCTGTCCCAACGAGGTGTATGGGGACCAGTACTGTTTAATATTCTCACCAGTGACATAGGTGATGGGATTGAGTGCACACCCAGCAAGTTTGCAGATGACACCAAGCTGAGTGGTGCGGTTGACATGCCTGAGGGACAGGATGCCATCCAGAGGGACCTGGACAAGCTAAAGAAGTGGGCCTGTGTTCACGAGGTTCAGCAAGGCCAAGTGCCATATCCTGCACGTGAGTCAGGGCACCCCAGGTTGGGGGATGAAGGGATGGAGAGCAGCCCTGCTGAGAAGGACTGGGGATGCTGACAGAAGTTCAGCTTGAGCTGAGTATGTGCGCTCACAGCCCAGAAAGCCAACCACATTTTGGTCTCCATCAAAAGAAGTGTGGCCAGCAGGTTGAGGGAACTGATTGTCCTATTCCTACTTTGTTTTGGTGAGACCCCACCTGGAATACTGCATCCAGCTTTGGAGCCCTCAGCACAGAAAAGACTTGGACCTGTTGGAGCAGCTCCAGAGGAGGGCTGGAACACCTCTCCTGTAAGGACAGGCTGAGAGACCTGGGGTTGTTCAGCCTGGAGAGGAGAAGGTTACAGGGAGACTTCATTGTGGCCTTTCAGCACTTAAAGGAGGCCTACAGAAAAGGTGGGGACAAACTTTTTAAATCCTGTCATGATAGGACAAGGGGTAATGGCTTTAAACTAAGAGAGGGTAGATTTAGATAAGATACAAGAAAGAAAGAGTTTATGGTGAGGATGGTGAAACACTTGCGCAGGTTGCCCGGAGAGGTGGTAGATGCCTTATCCCTGAAAAGATTCAAGGTCAGGTTGGATGGGGCCTCTGAGCAACCTGATGTAGTTGAAGGTGTCCCTGCTTATTGCAGGGGGGTGGTACTAAATGTTCTTTAAAGTCCCTTGTGATCCAAGCCATTCTATGATCTCTTTGGGGGGCAGGGGGGAGTACCAGCAGTGAGTTCTGTGTTGGCTGATCGAGATGGATAGTACAGTATCACCTGTGCTGAAAAGGACATGGAAAGACTGAAAATGTTACATTTGCCTATGGATTTGAAGGGAAGTAGGCATAACTGAGCCTTTCTGTGAAGCTGCAAATCGAGTAGTGGAAAAGTGACAGCGTGAAACCACAGTTACCTGAGTTTTTGACAGGTTAGTATTAGTAAGCCAGCTAGAAAAAGGTGGCTTCAGCCTGTGGTACGTACCCTCCGTGTCTGTTAACTTCTTCCGTCAGTGAAGCTTTGAGTAACTTGAGTCAGTGGGGATATGCCGGTGGGGCAGGCAAAGGTGATCACTGTTTCCATTTCAGAGGGTGGAAATGTGCAGCGGGGGGTTACGCAGGCGGCCACAAACCTCCTCCCTCTTCCGCCCCCGGGGCAGGTCCTGCTCCTGCTGCCTGGGGCCCTGAGAGTGCCCGCCTCAGGAGCCCTCCCCTGAGAAGTGGTAACACCCCTCGTTCCTCAGCTCCTGCATTCTTTCTTGAGTGACACCTTGAATTCTGTGCACTTGTATGTCTTCAAAAAGGCAAAAAGCCTTTGGATGTAGTCTTTTGCTCTGCTTTGTCTTTAATATATCCAAATTAGAACCACTGCAGCTTCAGAAAGCGACTTTCTGCATTTAAAGGGCTTTAGCTGTGTCCAACGGGATAATCAAAGGTTCTCGTGTGTAACTGTGGGGACTGATATGGAAAATGAATATTAGCAGTGCACATAGAAATACCTACTTTACTTCAGTTCTGGGAAACCACCAATTTATTTCTTGCAAGTCACAGACACAGATCTACTCAAATCTTGATCAGCATACTTACCTTTTAACTCAGGAACATATTTTGAGAGTTGTAGATGTTGAAGAGGTAGATGCTTGTATTCATAAGTAAAGCAAGGAAAACATTGGCAGGGGGAACATATATTTGTTATACAAGAAAACCTGGGCTGGAATTTGTTGAAGTATGATCTGCTGGTTGTCTTGCTCTTTGTGAAAAATTGCTCATGTCTGATATGCTCACTAGTAGGTGTACAAGGTAAAAATTCTTGCTGCTCTTCATCTCTCGTGTCTCCACACCAACTTGTACACATTTACCTCAAAACAAAGCACTCCTGTAAACCCACTGTAAATTTACTCCTGTAAATTGCCCCAATGGGATGGGAGAAGGTGTTTACATTGTTAATGTTAAATTAAGATGATCTGGAGAGCCTCAAAGAAGGTTGGGGCCTTCCGATCTACAAACTCTGGGGTAACCTCTATGGAAAAAAGTTTGGGTTTTTTGTTGGTTTTTTTTTTTTTTTTACAGAAGAATTTATTCTGCCTTAATTTATCCCCATTGGTTCAGGTCTCTTGTGTTAAGGATATTGCGTACAGAAGGGTCCTAAGGAAGAACAAGTTTTCCAACACAACACTGGAAAGAAGTGAAATTTTCTCCGGAGCCTTTCTAGTTGCAGTATTCCTGTTGCAAGTTAAGACATGCCCAGCAATTGGATACCAACATCTCCTGCCATAACCCACTCCTTCCAAGTATATTGCTCATATTTAAATAATGTAACTGTGTAAGTTAACAACTGAGTAATTTAATAAATTACTTATTTTTACTTTTCTCAAATCTGTATCTCCTAGAGTAGCTAAAAATAAAAAATGATCTTTGCATTGTTTTGGGGAACTTGCCCAAAACAGGGAATAGAAAAACTATTGCAAAAGGACACTGGGATTGTGGCATCTTTATTTAAGAAGTAACCCTCTCCGTTTCGAACAGTGTTGTTGCATTTTGTATGACAACAATGATGTGAATGAAGACAATTTCTAGTCAAAGAAAGCTGTTGTAAGTACAAAAATTAGAAATCACAGTGGTTTTCTTTAGGATATCTGAGTAGTCACATGCATAGTTGTGATAATTTGAGGATGTGAGCGAAGTAAGGCTTACAAAAGAGATAATACTTAAAATTGGGGTTTTTTTTGTGGCTATATTGGCCAGTGTAAATATAAAAGCTTTTTGGGTAAGTAACCAACCCCTTTTTTCAGGTTTGAAGGTAAAACTTCTGAGACCAGAAGCTTCTCTTACCCGCCCTATTAGTCTGCTTAATAGAGATTTCCTTCCCCTAGAAAATTAAACGTTCAGTGGTTGTTCTAAGCATTGAATTAATTTCTGAACTAACATGTTCAGTGTTTGTCATATTCCAAATTACATTTGTGAAAATAATTTTTTTAAAATCTAAACAAGATCTTGCTGTTGCTTTTTACTGTCACCAGTTGTTAGGAGTAAAGTACTTGTAAAGGTTGCCTGGGCCACTGAGTTGAGCCTCAGCTGTCACTTGTATCATCTGATGAACTACTTTTCATAACCTTATGAAACTTCAATTTAAAGAGCACTTGGCTTTTACTCCCAACGCTCCTTTTTGAGGTTCTGACCCAAATCGGATTACTCTGAATGTTGGAACAGGCATCTGACTTTCTATCCTAAATGTGTTAGTCACTGGTTTTATACCCAATTTGCTCTGATGCCAGTTTTACCCATTTTAATTCTTTTTATTTCCTGTATTAGGACCTACCAATGTTTTCACAAATGGCAATGTGTCTAAAGTCAGTCAAAATTCCCTTCAGCCTTCTCTGGGGCCTGCAGTATAAAACGTACATGGACCTGTTGGAGCACGTCCAGAGAAGGGACATGAAAATGATCAGGGGGCTGGAGCACCTCTGCTATGAGGACAGGCTGAGAGAGTTGGGCTTGTTCAGCCTGGAGAAGAGAAAGCTCTGGGGAAACCTGATAGCCCTTTGCAGTACCTGAAGGAGCTACAGGAGAGATGGGGGAAGATTCTTGATCAGGGAGTGGAGCTATAGGGCAAGGGGGATTGGTTTTAAACTGAAAGAGGGGAGATTTAGATTAGATACCAGGAAGAAATTCTTTGCTGTGAGGGTGGTGAGAGCCTGGAACAGGTTGCCCTGAGATGCTGCTGTCCCTGGAGGTGTTCAGGGCCAGGCTGGATGGGGCTTTGAGCAACCTGGTCTGGTGCGAGGTGTCCCTGCCCATGGCGGGGGGGTTGGAATGTGATGATCTTTAAGGTCCTTTCCAACCCAAACCATTCTATGATTCTCCTTCAAGATAATCCGTATCTATGTCTGAAGTCTAATTGTTGAGGTGGACAGTATTGGACTATGAGACTGGGTTTACTGGGAATCATCTTGAGAGGCACTTTAACATTTTAATTTTGTTTCCTTCATTGTATGTCACACCGGTTGTTCACAGACATCCTATCGTTGAGTACAAACTACGGTAGTCTTCAGCTGCATAGCTTTATGTAAATGTAAATCAGTACCGGAAATCAGAGGTAATAATATAGCACACAAATTAAAAGTACTGAAGTATTTCAAGTTTGGAAAGGCATATGATGTGCTAGTTAAATTTTACACTGATGGGCTGCTTTGGTAGCATTTTGAAGTTGTGAGGTATCCCCAGATTTCGCAGCGCCTCATTTAAAACTAGGGATTCTGAGTAAGCGCAAGCTGCTCTACTGCTGCTAGAGTCGCAACCGCGCAACGCTTAAAGGACACCTTCCTTTGCAAAAACATTTAAAAATACTAATTCCTCTTACTCATCTGCAATCCTCTTCCCACAGCTTGAGCTCAGGGCTATAATGGAACCTATTATAGGCAAAAGGTCTATGACTCAGACGTTGAGCCATGCAAACTCTTGGCTTCTTTAATTGGCACCATTAAATCTTTAGTAGTTTTTCACTCATAAAATAGGTGTCGTTGGTGTAAAGTGCATCACTGCTGAAGATATATTGTACCTTTTGCCCCCTGATTTGTTGCCCCCTGATATAGTTGATCGACTATAGGAGTTTAAAGGCTGATTGGTCTGAGAGACTTTTCTACAATTACTGCTTTTCCTTAATGGTTCAGGAGTGTTGTCTAAAACAAAATTTAAGAATACCATCTCACAAGTCGTTATACTTTCAGTTTCTTTTCCTTTTCTATTTAGAGATGGGAGAGGGAAAAGAAAAATCTGCCTTTCCCTCATGTTTTGTTTCATTTTCATAAAACATACTTAATCTCAGAACTAGGTATCTTCTACATGACAGCATGGAAAACATTAATTCTTGAGTAGGTAACCATGGAAGAAAACACATGATTTAGCTGAGTTTTTTTTTTTTTTCTGTTGGAGGGTTTTAGGGTTGAGTTTGGCTTTTTTTTTTTTTTTGATATATTGGAAAGCGAACATGGAAACAGCTATAGTTTGGGAAGGGGGTCAGGTATCAGCAGAGGAAATTTAAAGAACATTGTGGAAGTTAGATGTTTGAAATCATATGAATATATTTGTAAATATATATGTAAGAAAAAAAAAAAAGTAGCTTTTAAGTCTTCTGTTGTTGTCTCCCCACCTACTTTAATGTGACACCTTAGAGCTTTTAAGTGTTTATATTGCTATAAACATCAATGTCTCTGAAAGAGAGGTGTGATGAGGACATCCAGAAAACTAATTTTTTGTTGCCATCTGCAGAGTCTGCCTTGTTTGTATGAACAGTTGGCAAGAAGTCTTCGGTTGTTATGTTTGTGTATACTTTGCCTGTGGAAAATAAGTATCAGGAAACAAGGAAGTAAGCTACAGAAAATGTTCAGCTGTGTAGTTCAATACATGTATTTTAAGTTGATTGTGTTTAGGTTTAAAGCTGGAACTTAAGAAAGATCTAAAGTGTGATTGGCCCCATGTGTTCCTTGTGCCTATTGTTTTTATTTGAGGTATGGCCTGATAATTTATTTACTGTACATTATCCAGTAAACCCAACCTTGAATATCACTAATCTTACGAAACAAACTGACTCTTCCTACAAACACTGTCTCTCTTCATATCTTGCTAAAGAATTAATAGCTAAATGAGCTTTTTTTTTTAATGGTTATTTTAATCATAACACAGAAAAACCTCAATAACCACTAATTCGTTCATCTTCTAAACTCTCCTGCCATGTGTATTCTCCATCTTACATAGGAGAAAAACAAGAGAGAGGGACAAGGGAGTTGCCTGAGGCCAGAGTGATAGACGTGGGATTTAAGGCTTCTTGGTGTGCATTATGCCGGGCTTTGTCACCATAATGCTAAAGCCAGTAGTTATCCAAGTAAGGGCTCTCTTGCAACTACTTGGAAAACTCATAGTTAAGTCACAGTTGGGCACTTCTCAAGAAGAGGGTCCGTGGCATGTCCTTTGCTGGAAATCCATGTCAGAAAGAAATGAGTATGTAATTTAAGAGGAAAAAAAAAAAACCACCACTTTTGGGGAAAAACCAGAAAAGTATCAGTTTGTGGGGGGAATAAAGGACAGTAAATTATCTTGCCTGAAGTTCACTGCTTTCATCACAGACCATCCTCTTGTAGTTTTTCCCTTTTCTGTACTTCAGGTTTCAAGGTAACGTGAGCCCTTCTCTTCAGGATAATATCATCGTCAGATGTGATTTAATCTAGGAGTCCGGTTCAGCCTGTGTGCTGAGTGAGGCAGCAATGCTGGAGGGAGCTGGGGAGGAGTCAGCCTGTGTGTTAGAGACATTAATGTAAATAGTTAAGTAGTAGGAAGTAGAATTTGTTTCCTAAGTGACACTAGCAACACCTACTCTTTAACTATTTGGAATACGTAATAATTTAGACTGCCATTTAAGAAAGAAAAAATTGCTTATAATTTCTAATAGTTTTTCTTAGGGTTACAGGGAACTTTACTCTTTTCCCAAGACAACAGCACATGGTTAGGATTTCACTTGGAGGGTGACTCATTTGGTCAATGTCTGAAGAAAGCTCTTGAACTTCTGTTGGACAAGAACAATTTAACATTGGATAAAAATGGGTTAGAAAAGTCAGTCCTACTTACTAGGGACAGCTAATATAAACAAAAATTATAATGGGGTTTTGGAGTTTCTTTCTGATGTGGAACTTGTTTGTAACTAAGGAAATGGCATTTAGAACATCAAAACAAAACGTGAACTTTTAGATCATTTAAAATTGTGAATCTCCTGGTACTAAACATTCTCACCTGGACTGTGAGATTGAAACAGCAGGCAGTAAAACACATTTGGAGTAGACATAAACAATAGAGACGGGATGATTGAGCTACTGTAGATATCGTAGGGTATTGGCTTTTACCAAATACGGCCTTTTTGCAGAAGTTCTGAAATTAGACCCTTTTCATCAGAGTTAAGTCAACAAACTTAAAGATTAAAAGTCATAAAAATTACTTTAAAAAGTTGGTTTGCACTGGGTTTAACTTGGTGGTGCTTTATGTATTTTGCAGTGTTAGAAGTCCATGGGACTGGGGAATTCTGTGTGTTTCCAAAACTCTGGAGTAGAAAAAATAGTGGGTACAAGTTGTAGCTAGAAAAACGTGCTAGCTCAAGGGGAAAAAAAGAGATTTCATCTTTTGATTATGGGTACAGTGCAACTTCATCTTGGGGGAGATGGCGAGGTAAGAAAAAGAACATGCTGTTATTTGTTTAGTGGCATCTGTTGCAAGTCATCCAAATAAAAATATCAATGAACTAAAAGTTTGTCAGCTCCAAATTGAACCCAAAGTGTAGTATCTGTGCTGATAGTGTTTCTTCTAACACATTCAGCTCATTTTTCTTACGCTAGTATGCTCCAGCCGCTGGATATCCCAGTGAAATGGAATAAATCTTGCTACGAACCGTGGAAGTATTCAGAGTGTTTTCTCATTTCAGTAAGATACTTTCGGATGTAAGTATTGTGGGACTTCAGTGGGACCTCCCTTTTTGGTACAGGAGTTCAGACTCAGGGGTTCGAGTCCTTTGTGGCAGCTGTTGAAATCTTAAACATCTAAGGCCATTGCCCTTTTCTCGAGCTATTAGAACGTGATACGTATTTATACCTTTGGGGAAAACTTGCTCTTTTTTCATGAGAGCTTGCAGATAGAAATGATAAAGTTCTTGGTAAATGCTCTTGTGAATTGCATCCTCTTTTCATCAGCCTTGTAATCTGACGCATGTTTGTCACTAAACTGTTGATTGATAATTTGTGATATGTGCAGGCTTCTTAAACATGCGTGGTTAGCAAATCTAGAATCTGATGGGGGGAGAGCTTTGAAAACAAAAGTGCTGGGCTTCTGTTTTCCAAGGTATATAAGGAAGGGGTTAGGAAAGAGATAAGAGAAGCTATATCTTAAAGTCATGCTAATGTATTGGAATAGATACTGCATGCTGACAAACTGTAATTGTCTAAAAATACAGTTGAAACCATTATTTTTTTTCCCTGGTGGTTGCTATATTTTATATTTTTATGAATGTATGAAGTAAAGCCTGACAGTTGCTGCCCTTGTTCATTTCTATGAGAGAGGGATGAGGTCCCCAGCCTGCCTCCTAAGATCCAACTTTCCCCAGAGGTGGGCTAGACCCACTGCAGACCCTCGCGCTGGAATGACCTCAGAGGAGGGGTGAGAGGCTGCCCCCGGGACAAGTTTGCACGACAAAGCAGAGTGTGGTTTATCGTTGGAAGGCCAAAAGAACTGGCTGTGACTGGTGTCTTTCTAAAGCTTCCCGAGGCTGGGAGGGAGCCACTGGAAGATATCCAAGTGCAGAAGAAAGGATGAGGTGATGCACGTACACAAGTGTGGCACATAGTCATGGGCAGGAAGTGTATAAAGTGGAGTTTGAGGACTTTCTGGCACAGGCATGCTGTGAAAAAAAGGAGCTTGTACACCTGATGGTGCCAGGTAAATGGGTTGGGGCAATATATACTTACATCCACACCATTTCCCATCCGTGCTCATCTCTGCTCCTGGTGCACTTCTTTACTTTATTGCAGTTTGCTCCTTTTGATTTATTGTTAAAGTAGTAAAGCGTTTCCTGCTGCCCTCACAAGCAATGGGCAAGGGCTTGTCCATCAAACAGGTGGTATTTCTGAAGCTTGTTTTTATTTGTTCCTCGGGTGCTGCAGAGCAGGTAGAAGAAATAAAACAAAAATAATCCTGGCCTGTCAGCCTTTGGCTGCATCTGGTATAAACAACCAACCAACAACAAAACATGATGCTTTTCTTTCTACTGTTGTTCTCCCTTCTTCAGATTAAAGTGCACTTTATTTGATGTAAAGTGTAAGAAGATAAAGTGTAATTTATCTGGATTAACATCAAGCGTACTTTATTAGAGATTTTGGATGTCAACAAATAAGTATCATTTCTGAATTTACATGTAAACTTAGATATTTATGTTTTTAATAGCATGTGTCTGTTATATACACATAATACGCCTATATGTCTTATTACCTCACACCATATATGTTTACATATATAACCTGTTAAATAAGTTTTCCTGCTAACTCTTTTTTGGGGGGGGGGTGGTGGAAATACCAGAATAGAAACACTTTTGCTGTTGTGGCCTGTGATGTTGTTGCTGCTACTGCTGCTTGCAGCGGTGGAAGCGCAGGCAGAACTTCTTTGATTGTCTGTGGTCAGAAAGCAGCGTCTGCACCAAGTGTTGCTGGGCTTTGATTTTTCTCCTTAGTCATGAACCTGATGCTGTTTGCTCTGCCTTACTGTGGTTTAGATCTGATAACAGTATAGAAACATATTGGTAGAAGTAAATATGAGCTTCTTAAGGTTCCGCTTAAAATGGTTCTCTGAGTTACTTTAAGTCTTCTGTAGAAAACCAAAATTGTAGGGGACATTTGTCTCTTTAATTACTTTGGAAGGGCTGATGCCCAGTCAGTCAGAACTGGTTGGGTTTGTTTTTTTGAGGTAGGGGACAGCGAGGTAAGTGGAAATTGGGGTTGGTTCCATAGCGTCATAGCCTGTGGTGATGGCAGTACAGTGTGATGTAGGAATGGGTTACACTTCAGAGAGGATGGATATCTATGTGTTTGACACCCAGTAAGGACGTGGAGGGAATTCTGCTGATGGAGAGAGCGGGCTGCAAGCACAGGGCAGTGCTCTTCCCTTCTTCCCTTGGAAGCTTGGATTCAGAGCACTCTGCCAGAGTGGGAAGATGTTCCCATTTCACTGTTCTGGAAGAACTGCTTTGCTCTCACAGCGGAGCTGAAGGGCTGTGGGGAACGTGGAGGCAAGCCCAGGAGCAACAGCTCAGCCTGTACATATGCTAAATGTTAGGTTACTTTTTATAAGGCTTATGTATTTAATAATAGCAGTTTTTGTAATACTGTTTTGGTTGAATATGTGAAGGTGTTTCCTGCCCTGTCCCCTCTTCCCTGGCGAAGTTGAAGTGTTGCATTAGGTCACCTGGAAATTGTTTCCTCATGTTCTTACTTTACTGCGTGACTGCTCCATCTTGCCTGGAGATGTGCAACCACCACCTTGTTTTAGAGGGACTGGAAAAGATTGGTGGTAGACTTCCTGGGTATTCTCTAATCCAAGGAATTCTTTCTCTCGCAAGCACTAGGTGTCTACAACTTCACTGGTTGATACTCCATGGGTTTAGCAAAACCTGTCCCTTTATGTGAGCACGAAACAGTGTTGCTACAAATGATTACTGTTAAAATATAATAGATGTTTGCTTTTTGGGTGGCCACATTACTATCATTTGTATTTTGTAGTCAGTGTTACTACACAGAGTGCATGACCAGACAATAACTAATTCTAATGCCGTAGCTGTGCCCAGACTCAGTATATTTTTGTATAGCATGTTTTTATTCTTCCATGTGCAGCAGTTGGGTGATATTTGCAGCTCCACCAAATCAGTAATGAGTGTACTTCTGCAGTGGTGGCTGGGGGCATTAGGACTGGGATTAGTCACTTCCACTCCACTGTTAAGATGCTGCTGGCATTAAACTTCCAGTTGTTTCGGATCAGAGGTTTTGGTTTTTTTTTTCTGAAAACTTTGGATCAGCAAGTTTTAACTTTTTAATAGTCGCGCCTGTTTTTTAAGGATGGTCTCCATCAGTAGCAGCGGAGCAGGAAGACTCAGGATAGTCTTAGGATATTCCATTCCATTGACTTGCCAAAACGGTATTGCAGCAGCACTAAGACATGAACTTCTTTCAAAGTGATTTATAATTGTCAAGTTCTACCTTGCTAAGAAGGTATTAATAGAATTTTTGTTTTTGGAAAACACAGAAATATAGCAAGAGATGTAGCAAACTACAAGATTCCTGTCAAGTCTATTTGCAAAATCGACTTCTTTGGTTCTAATCTGTGGGGATGCCATTCCCTTGCTTGCAGGGACACTTGTTGGTTTATAAACACGAGTTGTCACTTTGGAACTATAGTTTTTTTTCTTAGAGGGGTTTCTGAAGTACTGAGATGCCAGTTGTTTCTAAACAGCATCATAATGGCCAAAATATTTTAAGGTAATACTAAGCATTCTCATACAGTAAAAAGACATGTACACCTTCAACTCAGGGCAGTAGTTTCACAGAAAAGGGAAGGGATCATCATTCACAATAAAGGAGAAGAAACTGATTGGTAAAACAGATTTTTGAAAAGAATTATGGGTGTGAACCTAGTCTTGGGGATGTTTCTGGACTTTAGCTATCGTAAGAAAAAACACTGTACAGCTGCACTGTTGTTGCACGTAGGCACTGGTATTTGTTTGTGGTTTGAGACATGGTGTTGATTCCTCTTTACTCTGGAGTTTTAACTGGTACGTGAGCTTTTCAGACTTTGTCTGTCTGCAAAGTGTGTGTGTTGGTCTAGAAAAGCCGCAGCGCCCATCAGATGGAGGGAGCAGCAAGGCAGGCCTCCTGCTGAAAGTGCTGATGAGACAAGTTGAGAATTGCAGGGACAAAGCAACGTATAGAGACGTGGCCCCGGAAACCTTCCAAATGATTTGGTTGGAGGATAGTCAAGATGAGCAGTTCATTCAAAATAATCCGGAAGGATGGTGAGTCCTTTCGTTAACCTTTGAAAGGAAGAATCGTGGAGCAATTTCTACCTGTGATGGCTTTTAACACCTTGGGGACTGTCATATCAGGGAGGGTATGAATTCAAAAAAAATCTCTGTGGCACTAGGTAGAGCCGCTTCCAGAAGCGATGCTGTGGCCCATCTTCTGTTCCAAAAGAACTTTCTTTGACTGCAAGTTGCTGGTTTAACTTTTCAAAGTGAAGGTGATAATTTGACAGGGCTGCAGTTGCTGCAAATGAGAATACTTGGTCCTGATTTACCTCATGTGAAATTATCCACTGTATAGATATCATATTGGAGAGGTTTGTCATTTGGAGCTGTTGGGAACTGACTGAGCGCTTGCTCTGCCGTTACACCACTTAGTCAATAAACCAAACTTCAAGAAAATTCAACTAACGTGTGGTTACAGTAGTTCTTTTTCAAAACATGGAAAAGAGCAAGGGGTCTAGAAATACCTGCAAGGGAAATGAAAGTAGTCCTGGTAAAAAGGAGGGGTTTGGTATTTTTTGTTTGGTTGCTGCTGATGTTTAAGTTCCATGAAGTTAGCTGAGTCACTGCAAACCCTTTGCTGCTCTTGCCTCATACTTGTTAAAGCTCAATATTGGCTCAAGCTGCTGCTCTGCCGGGGAAGCGACACTCGGCTACTTCTGGTTAAGCTTAAGTACAGTTGATTGTGGTTCAAATCCTTGTTCAAGCAACAGAAAGATTCCCCTCCTTAACCTCCCTCCTGGCCACTAACCCCGGCTGGATTAATCCTACATCCTGTCCATCTTGCTACTTTACGTAACAGGCCTGGTTTGAGGCAGACATCTATCTGTGCTTTGGGCTGCCGAGAATGAGCTTAGCTCCAAACGTGGAAGCAGCTGTGAAAGGCAGACAGCTCCGCTTTTCATTTTTCACATCTTGGGGATACATGCCTGGAAGTTTTAAAAACAAGTCCAAATTCCAGAAAAGTGAGATTTTTTTTTTTATTTTATTTTATTTTATTTTTGCAATCCAGAAACAATTTCTCAAATATCGTTTTCATTCATTATTTAGTTGGATATTGCTGGCTTTTACTGACAAGGCAAAAACATATCACCATCCTGGGTAACCTGTTGAGCTGCAAATTATTTTAACTCCGCCGAGTTCCTGAAGAATTTCTAGTTTGCCCTAATAAGCTGGGATCTTTAGGAGAGTCCTGCCTTGTGATATTGCATGTTAATAGCATTGATTAACCGTCAAGCGGTGGGGATTGAAAGAGGAATTGTCCATTGTAAAATTAAATGATATTCCTGACGGCTGTACCGTGCCGCTGGTTCGGGAGGTGACCGGCCCCGGTAGTTGGTTGTAGGAGTATTAATGTGAGCTCCAGGTTTTTTCACGTGATTAAAACAGGCCATCTGTTCTTTGTTAAATGTTTACAAAAACAGCTTTTCTCTAAAAGATTTAAAGGGATGTGGGGCTAGTAAACACACCGATAGTCCCGAGCGCCTTTTTCACCTTATTTCAAGTAACAGCTAAAATAATTCTGCTGCAATATCAAATAGGATTAATCCCTATTTGTGTTTAATCTTCATTGGTTTCCTTCCTGTGGAAGATTAAATTCTGTACCAACATACTAAATTATGGCTTTGTTACTGCTAAAAGCAGCAGGAGAAGCAATTGCTGTGAAGTATACAGATAATTTTTTCAATCTTTTGGTAAAAATTTGAAACTTATATTTTTTTAATTTTTTTTTTTTTTTAACTAATGGCAAACCTGATCTAGTAGAAGATGTCCCTGCCCTTTCAAGGGGGGGTTGGACTAGATGACCTTTAAAGGTCCCTTCCAACCCAAACCATTCTACGATTCTAAGTACGCAGAGAAATTTTTTGATATTTTAGTAAAAACTCCTAATACACGTTTCTTAATTTTGTAAATGGAAAATGGGGTTCTTTCATTAGAAATTGTGACCCTGTAACTAGAATTAATCCTTTGTAGATTTAAAGAAGTAGAACTATTTGAAAGAATTCCCTGTGGTAGGCTTACACAAATATGTACTAGTGCAAGCCTGTTCTTTCTTTTTTTCCCCCTCTTAAGAAAGAGCAGGCAACTTGTTTGGGGTAAGAAAATCCGTCTTTCGAGCTGCTTCCAAACTCTGCTTTAGATTTGTGCTGCTCCTACACAGCTTCACACTAGGGAGCAATGTGGGGTTGTCAGTTAGGGAGAAACCGTTTTAGCATATTGCAAAAGTGTAGGCACAGACTTCCTAGAAAAAAAAAAAACAAAGTTAATCTCACCTATTTCTTTGAAAGGGTGCTACAATTTAAAAGATCACCTCTAAGTGAATTACAAAACGTGCTAAACTGTGAAGGGAGTGGCATATGGCAAAATGAATGTATTTTCAGGTAATAGGAAATAAAACCAAAGCCTAATTAAGGTGGAGTTGGCTAACAGAACCAACATGTCCCGGGGATTGTGAGTGATATGAAACCAAACCACAGTATTTTAATTTGCATGCTGGGCAATGCACAGAACTTGGTGCTCTAAATACAAAGCAGAAAGATTGTAGGGTTTTTGTAACATTTGTTTCACACATAACGTTAAAGTCTAATGTATAGTCTCGGTTGTTTTAGAGTGTGAGAATGACTCCTGTGGGTAGATTAGCTTTTTGAGGTAGGAAGAATCTGAATTTTCGTAGGATGCCATCTTCCAAAGTGTGTTTCTGAGTATTCCAGTGTGGAAACAAATCACTGCCATTCTCAGTGCTTTACCTTCTGGCCAGACCTTACATTAAAGCTACAAATGTCAAATCATGAGGGGCTGACATTGCTGCTGTGGAGGCTTGGAAAGCTGTCTGCCTTATGTTCACATTTGCTGTTGCTGAAAGTTGTTGCTCAGACTTCTAAAATAGCAAACAAACAAACAAACAGAACCAACAAGTCTTAGAAAGGAGATGAGGATTAATTTTTTTGAATTAGATGAAAAAGGTAATAAGAATACTCAAGCATGTAAAAAAAACTTCACATTGATTTCAGTGACACGGTCATATCACTGATGAGGGTGCAGCCTTGAAATTTTTATAGACTTAAATTTACCTGGCATTGCTGGATTTCTTCTGGTTTCTGATATTTGTCAGCTTGGCTGTTTCACATGCTTAAGAGGAAGAAAAACAAACTACCAATTTTGAACTGTTTTAGAAAGTTGTGCCTTATACATAAGCTTTTACGTAGTTGTAAAAGTCTCTCTTAATATGGCCAAAAAATACTGAAGTGCCAAATACGAGGTACTTGCTCAATACAAATGTAATAAATAATGGAAAGAGAAACTTAGATTTCTTCTATATTAGACACAGCAAGTGAACAGTATTTGAAGAGAGGGCTGAGTATTGTGGTGGACAGCTCGGTGAAGACGTTAATGAAACTTGCACTTGAGGTCTCTGAAAAACATAATATGCCCAAGATATGAAATAGCAGATAATGTAGATTTATATAGACATATATTGACTACCTTGGGAAAATGTAGGTTAAAAATACTGCTCTGAAAATCTATGGGTAAGAAGTACTTCCAGATGATCTGTGTGAAATTCCTGTCTTTTCCCACCTAAAAATGTTAAACAGTTACAGGTAAGTCTGAGGTGCAGAGAACAAATCGGAGGAGGCATTCATTTCAGTCAACCAAATTCAAAAACAATTAGAGGATTTTAAAATATCTCTTATTTTATGTAATGCATAATTGGATGGCAAAACTCCTTGGCACCACCAGCTGCCTGGCATGATTGTTTTCTATACACGTATCCAGTCCTTGTGAACGTCCCAGCATGGCCGTATGTAAGCGTTATGGTGACTACAGATTTCTAGAAGATGTCTTGGTTCGTGCTTCAGGATGCCTGATGTGAGATTGCCTTGAGATGCGGTTGATTGATGTGGTCCTGGTGCAACGGGTGCATTAGGTTTGTGTTAGAGCTGAGTTTCCACTGCAGCTAGGACTCTGATGCAAGAAAAAAGTGTCTTAATAAACAGGTGGAGCACAGAAACATGCAGAAGTCGTCCTGGAAGTTCTTGGTTAAGCCAGGTAGACTCAGGTCTTCAGTCTAGTACTCGGGCCTTCTCTCTTGTCCTGAAGTCTCTCCCATGAATAACTGCAGTGTCGATGTTGTACCGTTCAAACCTCCCCCAAACAGCAATAAAGAGTTGTCACCAGTTTTTGACAGCCTTGTTCCTTCTGCTGCTTGAGTAGTTTGAGTGTGTGTTTTCAGGGCACTGTGCAGAAATGGTGAAGATGGCCAGGACTGCACCAGTTCAGTTTGTTTACATTCAGAAAACTGTATGAATATGTTTGGAAAAGTACACATGCATTCACTTGCTGGTGTGATGGTATTACGGATTCTGTTTCCTCAGTCTGAAATGCTTTTTTGTTTTAGATCCTGGTGGCTAAAGTGTCTGTCTGCGTGTGCCCACCAGTGCTCCTTGTGCTCAGGGGCTGGGTTTGTAGCCCCTCATTTGCACACTTGCCACTCCTAAGCACGTGCAGTTTGAATAAAAAGCAGAGAAAAGGAGAAGTAAATAACATTACAGACAGTTACACAGGCACTGCAATTTCTGGAAATAAAGTTCTGATTTGCTACACACCTTTCTTCTCCCCTGTTCAATGGATCAAACATCTCAAATGCCTAGACTTCCTGACCACGGCTAACTTTTCCACCTAGAATCATCCTGACTTAATTTTTAGGGAAAAAGGAGGAGAAACAGAGGAAGAGGATGGGAAAGTGATGCCATGGGTACGGTGTCGTGCTACTGCTTTTCTTGCTGAAAAGCTCTGTCATCCTGCATTTCTAAGCACGGGCGGGCAGTGAGGAGAAGCAGGTTAGAGCTTTGATACGCTGCAAAGTCAGGGTAGAGCTTAGATGTTTTTTTCATTGCAGACTCGTGGATTTTTATGTAGAACAGAAGGATTCAGAGGAAAAGAGTTGCAGATATATCCACCATGTTTAGTCCAGGCACGTGACAGTTGTGTAAATACGTGGGTTTGCATGTACTTTGTAAGTCTGGTGTAAAGCTGGTACACGATGCAGGCTTTGAAATAAGGATGTTTTTGCAGGTTTGTGAACACTTAAGGTAGTTGCCTGTCCAATCTGTAGCGGGAACAAATCTGTTTTGATTATAGGTAGGGAGCTGTGGATGTTTGGCATCAGATGTAGCATTATATTACCTTTTAAAGTGGTTTAATCCTTCACTCACTGATCAAAATACCTCCTGTCACAGCTGATCTAATGTAAATTGCCTTGATTATTTTTTTATAAACACAGCCTGTGAATATACTTTATTTTCCTTTGTATGCCTAGAAACAAACTTTAACATATTTTTTTTTTTCCCATAGGGCAAAGTTCCAATGCAACTGAATGATTTGTAACAAGTTATTTCCAAACAGTAGAATGAATATCTGAAATAGCAATTGCTTTCCTTTTGCATCTAGATGCAAAAGGAAAGCATCTTTCATAGAAGACTGTGAAAATTTTCTACGCTTTCACTTTGTATACAAGCTTTAGAATAATTTTTGCCTTGCTTTATCAAGAATTCCTGGTAATTTTGCTACTGTTTTAACTGCAGAAAGCTTTGGTTTTTACTGTTTTATTGTACGATGTTTCAGATGTGCTCCTGGGTTAATCTTCTGCTTAGCACCGTCTCCCTCTGTAACCTCTTGCTCCAAAAGAGCAAAGTGTTTTAGAAGTCAAAGTTGTGAATCTACAATTTTATTTCTTGTTTGTCTTTCTCAGCATTCTCCATCGGAACCCTTTTTAGAGAAACCAGTGCCGGATATGACTCAGGTTAGTGGACCCAATACCCAGCTAGTGAAAAGCGATGATTATCTGCCATCAATTGAGCCGCAGCCACAGCAAAAGAAAAAGAAAAAGAAAAACAATCACATTGCTGCAGAAGGGCCCAGTAAAGGTTTTGGTAAGGAAGACTTTCCTGGGGGACTTGACAGCCAGAATCTAAGCAGAAACTCGGTGGATTGCTCTCAAGAAGAGAAGAAGAAAAAGAAAAAGCCCAAGGCAAAAAAAGAACCGAAGGATCCTAAAGAACCCAAGGAAAAGAAGGAACCCAAGACCCCCAAAGTCCCTAAGACCCCTAAAGAGCCAAAGGAAAAGAAAGCAAAAAATACCACGCCAAAACCCAAGACCAGCAAAAAGGCCAGGTAAGTCAGGAAACTTCTATATGCCATCAGAGAAAAACAGTATTGCTTGTGGGATTTCTAGAGCATCTGTGCTAAATGGCGTGGGTGGAGAGGAAATCTTGTTTTGTCGTTTGCCTTCTACCATCAACGACGTGTTTTTGAGGAACTTGGGTGCATTTCACTTGTTTGGCTTTCCTGTTTATGGCTTCACAGTTATTTTAAACAAGCTGGAAAGGCAGAAGTTTAATTTTTCTTGTCAAAGGCGTAAAAATTTCTGGATGTGTTAGATTTCACAAATAACTCTTTTTCTGCTGATGCTTACCTGTCTTCACGTGTGGTTTGTGTATTCTGAAATTAAATTGCTTCAACATTAGTGTATGTTTGACCAAACCCAAAGGTGAAGGCTTAGAGGTAAGAGGTTTGATGAAGTTTTTCTCTATTCAGAGAAGTTAGGCACTCAGCGTTGTTAAAAGTTGCACGGCCCTTACAGACACTATTTTATACTGACACGACCCATGAGCTATAAGCTCTGCTGTTAAAAAGGCATTTTTATATGGATATTGATGTATTCTCGCTGTAGGGATTACATTCATTTTGGTGTTTCATGTAAAGACAATTTTCCCAGCAGAAAATCTTTGTGGATAGACCAGATGCTTCAACCCTGTTTCTTAACTGTTTTCACTCAGTATCGTGTCCCTTTATCAGGATAGGCTTAAAAATGCTACAGAGTAGTGTGAGCAAGAACAAACTGCTGTTACACATGAGTAAATACGTCATAGATAATAACAGAGATTCTTCCCTTACCCCTCAACTACCTAAACACAATGATTATAAATGCCTACTTGAAAGAAAACTGAGAGGAAAAAGACATTAAAGCTCAATTTTTTTTTCATTTGTACCTAGAATTTCTTACAACTGTTCTGAATTTGTTCCAAACATCTGAATCTGTTTTTCAAGATGTGGGTAGCATTATAAAATATAACTTCCAGATGGAAGCACAGCCAGACTTGGTTAATCCAAATCAGTTTGCAAAATCCATTTGTATTAGGGTTTAAAAATTACAGTTAATGAATCAGCTTTGCATACATTCTACGAGACTGACTGTGGGTTAGGTTTGATACAGCTGCATGGCTAAAAGGAGGCAGGGATGGTAGGATGTTACTTGTTCCTTTAGCCAGAAAAAGCAGTTTCTATATTAGCAGAGGTGATGTTTCCTGAAGAATTTATAAATTGTAAAATCAAATGTTGTCCTGAACAGGTTATTTTAACTGCTCAGTAAATTACTGTCGATCAGCCTCTCCCTGTTGCAGAAGCTACTTTGGCTGTGTTCCAGACTGTCCTAAGGATAGGGCTTACATACATAGCAGTTCGCAGCTTAGAAAAACTCTTGAAGTTGTATATCCCTCACTATGCTTTTATGAAACCAAAATACTGTATCAGCTAAAATAACCTTTTTTGTCCCATTTCCCCATACCCATAGTTTAAAGGCAGACCAGGCCACATTGTGTGGTGTTGTGGATGTCCCAGTAGTTTTTTGCCACCGAGAAGTGAAAAAACCTTTTGCTGCAGGACTTCTCAATTTCTGCAAGGTCTTGACTTCAGTGAAGCTTCGTTTAATAAGCAATGGTTAGCAGGAGTCTGCCTCAAAAACACGTATGGGTTCCTGTGGCTGTGCTGGACGTCAGACCTCCGAGCTGGTCTGTCCCGTCCGTTCCAGTCCCAGTCTCTCTTCGCGTGTTTGCTCTAAACCTTGGGACACGCTACGCAGATTCAAGGAGCAGCGTTTGCTTTGAAGGGACAAATCACAGCCTGCTTAGCTCTATTTGTAGGAGAGTCTTTATCTTCTTTCCCATGCAGTGGCTCTTGTCCCTGCTAGATGACTTAAGGTATTCTAGGAAGTACTAAGCCCTGTTCTTTTTACCTGTGAGAGAAATGTGTTTGGAGCAGCGTTAAGAGCATTTGCGTTTCCTTGCGCATAGGGGTGTGGAGAAAGTCCTGCTTTTCCCATAATAGGCTTGTGTCTCTCTTGCCAAATGCTTTCTTGAAAACATGGTTGTTCCCATTTTGTGGGAACTTTGTGTGTCAGCTTCAGTATCGGACTTCTTTGAAGAACTCTTGAGAGTGTGTCGGGATGCTGTGCTGCCAAAAATTTTTAAATCAGTGAAAGAAATTTGCTTACTTTGGCGGTATCACAGACTGGGGAAACTGTCCAGTGACAGATCATTGAATCAAGGTTTTAAATAAATCAACAGTCCAGACATTTAATCACCTGAGCCACAGTATTTCAGCACTAACTCCAGAAGGGAAATATTACAGTAGCTGAGATGATGGAGATGAACGTTAGTTAATACAGATTATGGATGATTATGTAGAAGTAAAATATTTTGACAAAGTTAGTATCTGGTGTGTGTTTACTACTACTACTGCTTATATTGCTCAGTATTTAGCTTCTAAGCATTGAAAAAGATTACTGTGACTTTTAGACTTCTAAATCCAGTGCAAAAGTAACGGTTTTCATTCCTGAATAAGCTGATCAATTTTAATAGTAGAGATTTGCATTCAGGTAAAATTCAGGTAAATAAAGCCATAAGACATAGGAAATTTATTTATTGAAGAGCAGGCTTTTTTGGATACAGCATAACAAGTCCTTGATAGTTAATTTTGACACAGGCTGTATTAGAGTGTGCACGTAGATTAAAAAATCATATTTAAGTATCTTAAGCATTTTGTAATTTAAAATAGCTCATGATTTAACCATGTTATTTTGGTTCCAACGCTGACTAACAGTATACTCCTTTTATTAAACAACGCCAAAAAACTAGAGACTTTATCCTTCACATCTCTTCTATCTTTGGTGTAAGTTGTGACAAAATGAGCAGCCTTGTCTCACTGAAATGCACCTTCATGTGAGGGACAGCAGCCAGACTGGAGAATGGAAGCAGCTGATTAATTTCATGCTTGTTTAAATTGCATGTCCCGTGGCATTTTAGTAAGAAAGAAAACACCCAAATAGGGTGCTTGTACGTAATAGCGGATACTTGGTGATTTTAAAAGAAAGACCACACGTTTATATTGTGTTACTACAGTTGTAATGCCCAGTCACCTAATCTTGCCAATATAGAAAGGCAAATAGGGTGGTGGCCAGAAAAAAAACCCCAAAAACGTTTGCAAAACAAATTGATTGTGCACAAAACTAGTTGGGTTTGAAAGCAAAATGTGGGTATACCTAAGATTGCAAATGAAAGGTTTTAATTAAATATGTGTGTGGGTGCTATTAGGTGGGCTCTTAATGTTACGGAGCCAGCTACAGGCACAGGCAGTTTTTTCCAAAAGTAGATGGACAGGCAAAGGCAAGTAGTCCTACTGAATTGCAAAAGTCATGGCTCAGATGTCTGTTCCTCCTGTGCCTGTCCCTGGAGGAGATGAGGACCACCTGTTTGAGAAGATCATGCTGCAGCACAGCTGATATCTGTCCTGCTGCTTGCTATGAAACCCTAGAGAGTGGCCACCGATTACGGTGGGAGAAGTGATAACTATTTGTAAGGGCCAAATGGCAGCTCATTTTTAGGATCTTCTCCCTCCTTCCGTCTCCTCAAAGCACTGTGCTGTGCTTGGCAGGGCTGCTCGTACCTGCTTTCTCCCTTCTCTGTGGCAGGGGAAACTCTTCATCCTTCCCACGCGTACGGCAGCAGCCTGGGATACAGGGCAGGGTGAGTGGGTTGCTGCCCGCAAAGGGGAGCGCTAAACATGAGCGTAATTACCTCTTGTTGAGGGAGGTGGAGACGGGCTTTTTTGGCGCACAGATTCGCTGTTTGTTGTATCGGAAAGGGGATGGCTCCGGGCTGCGGAAGCGGGAAGAGGCTGCTGCGCGGGGGAGCGGTGCGGGCAGCGGGACGCAGCACCCTGGGGAGCTGGAGGACAGGAAGAGAGAGGTCCTGAGGCAGTGGTTGTAGTTTCCACTCCCAAGCTCAGATCATCCTGAGCGAGGCAGGAAGGGGGGGGTGCCTGTGGGAGAGAACAGGAAACCATACGAGATTTCCATACGCGCGGCCACCGAGGCTGTCCCTGTTCACACCTGTCCCCATCTCCCTCTTGAACCAGCCCCGCGGCCAGATACTTACCTTTGCCTTTGCTGCAGGCAGGTTTTGTGGGCTTCCCTGGTACCAAAGCGTACTTTTTTAGTAACTTGGCTGAGGTTTCAGGCCGGAAAACTTGTTGTCCTGTTGTTTTTCTTAATTGTGTGACATATAAAAACTGTTTTTTAAAAAAATAACAAAGGCTTTGATTACACTGGGAGTGTTAAAAAAATTTTCCTCTGGTAAGGCAGTACAGAAAATCTGACAGCCCTAACGTTTTGAGAGGATGGGGTTATTTCTTTTATGGTTTTGATGCTCCACAGTGGATATATTTATTTTTTTTTAAAGCTAGGTTCCAATCACGTTTGTCACAGGACTGTGTTCCCAAATGGTAAAATTGGGATCAATAGGCTGTCTGACTGATTTTAAATGTTTAAATTATAGAGAAAACCATCATCCCAATTCTGATAGCCATCATAAAATAACTAATAAACAGATTTGTCAGTTACCCAGATCAGATGAAATAGTTGCACAATGTAAACATACAGGCTAATTACTTCCCCTCTTAATCTTGCTAAGCACACCATGCTTTTTTGGGGTATTTTTGAGTCAGATGGTTTGGCCCTGGCAAGTTCCTGGAGTTTGACCCAGCTCTGTAGGTGGCTGCTTAACTAATTGACACAAAACACATTGTCAAAGTTTGGATACTTGTTCTCAAATTGTAATTCAAGCTTTCATTTCAGTTATCCTATGTGCTCTTCAGCCCCCGTTTTCCTTCTCGTTGTTTGCTCATCTGATCTTCTGTAGGCTGTGTTCTTACTGATCCCCTTTGGTCAGTGTGCTCTGCAGTCCTCTGGGGTAAGAGGATGAAACCAGAAAGTAGTGTTGGACAGAGATTGTAAGACACCTAATTTGAAATGTCTGTGTTTGTATCCCTTGAATAGAAGGACTAGTTTTAACTGACACTTTAAAAATATTTTTTGTGTTTGTGTGTGGCAAATACTACTTAGTTTCTCCCAGATTTCTAGTTCTTGTTTTGGGACTGGGCATTATCTTGTCTCTAGTGGGACTTGGCTAAATTTGGTATTCATTCATGTGTAAAAACAAATACGAGTGATAATTGTCTAAATGTGTATATTACAGTTTGCTTGCCTTGCTGCCAGGTTTGGAAAGTACTATCAGATGTGCAGCCAGAGTTAAGCATTGACACACAGACCCTAATGGTAAGGGCAGACTGTCTAAGAACAGGTTTTCACCTGCCTGTACTTACACGGGGAAAGGTGATTCTGGTCCAGGGTAACACCATTCCTGAATGGCATGAGTGGAAAGTGGAAAGGCAGAGTCAAAAGTGGGTGCATTAAATTGTCAGGCACAGATCATGCTGGCTGTATGGGAAAATGGAGAGAAACAACAGTTGCTGACAGTTTGAAGAAGCCGATGCTCCCACCAGCCAGGTGCAGCTCCTGGGTATGGGATGCACAGGGAAGCAGTGACTCATTTCGCTCAGGGGGTCCTTCTGTGGTTTATCTGTTACTTCACCTTCCTTTTTTTCCTTGAAAGAAACTATAGCTGTGAATTTAAAAGAGCAATTCTGCTGAATTTAGAACTTAGAATCCCTGGTGGAACTGGTCACGGGCTTTGTTCTCCCAAGTTGGTGGCTCTTCCGTGTGTCAGTTTTTAACTGGCCTGGGAAGGGTGTGTGTGAAACTGCCTGAATTGCTTCGTCCCTGTCTCCTGTACCGAGGGTGACTCCATTTGCCAAGGCACGGCTCAGGGGTCTATATAGGTCATGAAATACTCTTAGCCTCAGAGTCCCGGCCGCTGCGAGCTGGGAAAGGCCTGAGGGAGGCTGGAAAAGGAACCTTTGTCAGGGTGGACCTGCTGCCGGGGTCTTTGTCTGGGCCTCCGCCCGGAGCAGGCCAGGCCCTCGTTAGCGCTTCCCGGCCTTTGAGCAAATTGATATTTTATTGAACCTTGGGCCGTGCTATTCTTCCTGACTTGAAGCCTGTTATTCATAGGCGGCGGTGTGTCCAGTGCACGGGGACGACGACTAAACTTAATTGTGCCCCTCGCTCTCATTTACGGGAGGGGGTCAAGGGCTGAAAGCCTCGGCCGGCCTTGCCGGGTTGCTTCACCTGGCGGCCCTCCCTCTCCTTTCCCCTAAGCCAGGTTTACCTTTTTGATTTCCACAATG
>VXBJ01003089.1:77518-116077 GCA_013400055.1 Nycticryphes semicollaris
GGCGGCCGCGCAGGGGGCGGGAGCGGGCGGGCGCTGATTGAGGGAAGCAGATGGCGGCGGTCGGTGGCCGCCCGCCAGCCGAGCAGGTGCGGGTCACGTGGGCCGCGGGTTGCCCGGGCGACGCCAGCGCTCTCGGCGCGCGGATGAAAGGCGATGAGGGGGCCCCCGCCTCGGCGGCGGCTTTTGTCCCATTGGTGGCAGCTAGAGCGGAAACAAACGGGAAGGAGGGAGGGAGGGGGAACCGCCACCTCCTCAGGGCTCGGGCCCTCATCATGTCCGGCGGTGGCAACGCCGGCCTGTCTCCTGTCCCCCGCAACGCCTCCCCGCGTAACCCACCGCCATCGGTTGCAGCGCTCCCTCGGTGGGCCCGACGGCGCTTGAAAGCTGGTGTTCGGCTAAGGAGTTACAAGGCCCTGGGAGTTGTGAGGGGGAAGCAAACCCCAGGCGGCGTCCCGGGTATTAAATTAAAACGCTGAGGGTGCGCAAGCTGTATAAAGGCTATGTCCCCTGCTTTTGGCGGCCTGTAGTCACTGTTGGGTACCAGCGTGTAGCTCTGCCCTGCTCTTAAATGTCTCAGCGACTGTCCGCAACCAGCCTGACAAATCGGTAACAGGCCTGGGGCGGGTTGACCACAGAGGAGGAAAAAACCCACTGGCAACAACCCCTGTGAGACTCAAAGGCTAAAAACGTGCTTAAATTTACTACTCAAAAGCTAAGTGCTTAAGATTACAAACTTTTACCATCGGTTCTTCTTTGTTGCCGTTTAAACATTTCAGCCCCACGATGCTGAAGATGGCCTCAGTGTGTGACTTAGTGATGATGTGTTTAAAGCTGGATTTTGATAGGTGCATCCTCACCCGTTTCCAGGCCTCTGAGCACAGTTGGAGCAATGTGGTCCCAGCTCCTCAGGTGGCGAGCATTTTCGTGGGGGGAAAAAGGGCACAAACAATCCCCAAAACCTTTCTGAACCATCAGTAGGTACAGCTTTCCAGGATCATCTAGATGCTTAGATACCAGCTGAGTGTTTTTTTCCCCCCCATACAAGCTGCAGTTGCACGCATTGTATGAGTGCCCTCTGAGCTGACACAAAAGTGCCTTTCCTGCTTGGAAATAGCAGGGATGCTAGAAGAAAATGAAGAATTTTCTCATTTGGCCCTTTGTTTTGGTAATGCTTCCTTTGGTTCTGCTTACCTGGTTCATACAGTTAATATCAAGGCAAGTGCACATGTAATGCTGATTCTCTTCACATGTGTCAGGTTGCCTAAATACCACTTTCAGAAAGCACAGATTTTGAAGAGAGCAGCTCTTCTTTTCCAGTCTCATTTTTAGTTTCTTGTTGAATACATGCTTGGTGTCACTCTCTAAGATCTTGAAAGAGAGAAGCGAGCTGTCTAAGGAATGAGAAATGGTATAGCAATGGCCATTGCAGCGTTGTTTTTTGCAGTTAAATTTAAATACTTTATAAGGAAGGCAGTTGAAAATAACAAAATAATTGAAAATAAACATCTCCCAGATTTTAACTGTTTTGTTAAGCACTCTTTGCTTACATATTTGTACAAATACTGATTAAAAATACCTCTGTTTCAGTAACAAGAAATCAGATGCAGAAACTAGTGCTGCGAAGAAAAAGGTTAACAAGGGAAAGGAAGGTTCTGAAAACTCAGATTTGGAAAAAACTCCTCCACCATCACCTCATCCTGAAGATGAAGATGATCCAGGGGTTCAGGTAATGCTATCTTTCAAATTTGATGTAGCTTTTGCCAATTTAGGTGTGTAACACAGTAGTTCTCATAGTCTTTCTGACAGAGACACAGTTATTTGGGTTTTTTCTGTGGTGTTTAGAATAGCATTCCAAGCCAGGTAAGCACTGGAAGTCACTGTGGTGAATGTTTTACTAAAACAGATATTCCTCTTCACAGTTTTGTTTTACCTGTGGACATGTGTACCGTGTGCTGCTGAGTTTTCATGCGTTCTCTTCCATTACTATTGCAGCTATGTTACTAATTTTCTGCTCAGTGTACTTAATTTACTATTATGAGGTCTTGCTTATAAGCCTTGTGTTTCTTCTTGCATTGGCTTTGCAAACCTTCTGAAATCAAATATAAGGCAAGACAAACCAGGATGTCAGAAATGTGCGTGGCAGGGGCTTGTAACGACACTGCTTTAATGGATGAAGGGCCTTTCCGTAAGGGCTGCCAGTCATTGAATGACATGGACAATTTCTCTTGACCACCGTGCACCTATCACTTTCTGTCCAAACTTTATTTCACATAATGAAAATCTGAAATAGAAATAGCATATATGACAGCTTTTGTGTGCTCTGTCATTTGCCATATGAGGAATTGGTCAGCTCCTAGCTTGCTTCTGCTGGCAGTGGGCAGGGTGGGCATTAAAAATAAGAATTCTTTCATTAAGGGAGTAGAGGCAAATTGCAATGGAGAAAGTATGAAACTCCTAAATAGTCATGCTGGTATTACTGAAATCCATTGCATTCGTCTGTTGCATGTCAGGTTGTGGATGTGTTGCTTCTAGTTATGAGAGATGTTGAGGCTAAAGATCACTTGAGAATGGTCAAATCGGCCTAGGGGGAAGGTTGGTTCACAGCGGTGTCCTAGCATAAACATGGTGATTCTGTGATTAATGTAACAATTCCTAAAGGTGATAGCTTTTCCAGAAGGATGTCAAGTATAAGGAAACGTGAGCAATCTAACATATTCTGGTTAAAAAGAAAAGCATCAATAAAAAAGTGTTATTTCTGATTTGTGCAAGCCATGTATTCAGAATTAGAGAAGCTGAGATACACTGTGCAAACGTTACAGTTTGAAGAATAAATTTTCTGTCCCGTGCTGTGAGTCTCTCTCAGCCTGATCAATGACCTTGACAAAAGATGTAGAAGAAACTTTTGGAGCTGATGAGTTTTTTGGAGCTAACTTGCGGATGATCATATACTCTTTGCAGTTAAATATCTATGATGTTTTGCTTGTTTGCAGCTTAGTGGGACAAAACTTTCTTGTTGTGGAACTCAACTGGGTGATAAATTTTACATTTGAAATACTTTTTTTTTTTCTTTTTTTAAGCACAAGCTATAAGGTGTTTGCATTGCTTTTTAATTAAATGTAATAAAGTAGTTTAGGTAACTTTTTTGTTTTCTTAATATCTTCTTGCATTGTGGGTGTTATACTGCACCCACACTGTGTGTAAACTTAGGGAAGGGTTACATCAATATATGCTAGGGCAGGTAGAATTATCAACTTGTGCATTTCCTAACTGAGATTGATATTGTGCAGGTGTCTAAAGCACTGTTGCATTCTTTGTGTTAAATATTGAGTCTTCTGTAACAATATTATGTAATAATGCACAAAGTGATACATCGTTGTCTTTGGAGAGGAAAAATACTTAATTTTGTGTGTTACCCTATAGATAATTTTTTTTTTATGTTCCATTACTAAGGAAGTTGATATTTTGATATTTATTACTCAGTTAAGGAGTAAAAGATGATCTAATGCAGGTAAATGTATGGACAGTTTCTGACAACGTTGCATAACAGTTGCAAAATTTCATGTGAAGGTTAGAGGAAACAGGAAGCAAACCAAGTAAAAAAAAAAAAGAAAAAAAGTAGAGGATTACCATGACGTTTTAGGCATCCTTTCTGTTAGGGAAATGGAAGAAGAGATTTTTGGCTCCAAAAACAATAGTAAGACTTAGCTATTGAGCCAAAAGAAAATTTATATTCTCCCATCGGTGATAATGGAACGGAGGGTGCAAATTTGCCAAGTGACACCTATTTTCAAGTATAAAAATACTATTAAGTTTTGCGGGAACTCCTCCCGTAAATTGCTATGTTAAAGGTAGATGCTACCATTGCTTAAAAAGGTGATGTAAACTTAGTCTTTGCTGAAAAATTTCATTTTCAGTTAAAGAAAGAATTTCTAATTTTGTGGAGTGTGCTTTATTTGTGCTTTTAAAAGTATGATTAATTATCTAAAAGTAAATATTTGACTTTGTCTGTGTACATTGAGAGACCTGGGTGCACAGATCTGTTAAACAAGCTACACAAGTATTTGCATGTACTGGTGAAGATGTGTGTTAAGCTAAAACAGATATGAAAATAAAGTAGTATGTGAATTCATAAAGATGTTTTTTTAACAGTTGATATTTGTGAAATTTTTTTAACGTAAACATTCGTCCATTGAAATATTTATTTCTCCGTTGACAGTTCCTTCCAGCATGTGCTTTCAGCTTTTCAAAATACAAAACCTGATGGTTATATACCTGGGAATTTGAATTTTATTGTTGCAGAAAATAGTGCCTGGCACTGACCATCAGGTTGCAAATTGTGTCAAATGCATAATTGTGTATTTTACAGATTGTTTTGTGCATTTTCTCTGAAACTTTCTCTCGTTCTGGAGATGAGGGTACAGGGAGACAGAAACCATATTTTTCAGTTCGGGGTGGTTCAAGTTTTTCATTCTCCTCTGTTAGTTTGGGGTCTTTTCCCGTGCTGTGCTGCGGGATGTCTTTCTGAACAGTGCTGGGGCACTGGAGAGAGGAAATCATATTTCTCTGTATTTCCCCTACAAGATAATCTGTGTATGACTGGGTGGATGGGGAGTGCAAGAAAGTGTGTTGTCACTGCTTAGCAACACCGGGGGCCGTGCTGCGGAAAGGTGGTGTTTGGTTCCTGCATCGGCCATCTGTCAAAGTTTGTCAGAGATGTGAATTGAGAGGTGCAACTTCTTCGGTTTTAATTGCTTTCTGAGTTATGCTTTCTAATTTTCTAACGTGGGTTTAGTAATGGTAAAAGATTTAAAAGTAAAATACCACTTTCCAACCCAGAACAAGCATTGAATGACTTGTTAAATTATTTTTTCATTTCCTTTCATTTCCTTTTGTTTTTTTGTTTGTTTGTTTGTTTTTTTACAAAGTTCTAGAACAGCTAACAGGCAGGAATTTAGAATAGTAGTGTCTTGATTCCACTATTTCTCCCCACAGTGATCTAAAAATAATAGCATTCAACACACACTAGTGTATTAGAGAAACACAGGTTTTCTTAGTTACTCTGCTGCTTATCGGTTTTGTTTCTGATGAATATCAATTCTTTCTGTTTAGAAGCGACGCTCCAGCAGGCAGGTGAAAAGGAAGCGTTATACAGAAGACCTGGAGTTCAAGATTTCGGATGAGGAGGCTGATGATGCTGATGCTGCTGGAAGAGACTCTCCTTCAAATACTTCTCAGTCAGAGCAACAGGTCAGATGTGAACAGACTGGAAAAGTGGCTCTAACTGCGACATTCAAAGTTCAAATATGAGCCCTTTTCCTGAATGTTATTTGCCCATGGTTGGTATTGTGTGCTAAAAAACACTCACTTTTTGCCTTTTTAGGTATATTAATATATTAATTCATGACTTTGTTTGCAAGCTGTATACAGTTTGACACAGTTCTTTTAATTTAATGGTCTCTGCCTAAAAGGAAACCTAAACCTAACTGCTAGGAGTCTTGAATTTACTTCTGTGAATTCAGTGGTCTATCTTCTATGACTTTAATAAACCACTCAAGCTTGTCCCCTGCTGCTAGGCACCATAAGAACCCCTTTATGAAATTACTGCCTTGTAGTACCCAGCAGGGTACGCTTTATTCTCTGTGCAATGTAAATGATGGATAAAATAGTTTGAATAAGATGAGGGGTAATAATGTAGGAATGACTGTTGTAACAATCTCATTGTTTTGTAGTGCTTTTTCAAAGAACTACTTCACTTAACTAACTGATGACCTATTGGAGAATATATACATGTTCTTTGGTATTCCATTTGGCAATTTGTTAAGCCCTGTGAAGTATTGTATGTGATCTCCATTGTTAATTGTATCTTATCAGAAAGAGAATTTGGTAGGTTTGCCTGCAGTTGTAATAGTGAATTAATGTAATAGAGAATCGCAGGCAGTTTTGATAGCTATCATGTGGACACTTACACAGCTAACGGAGTTTTTGAATATCTTCTGATATTTAGACTATATGATGTTGAAAGTGTGTATTATTCTAGAAGAGGTGAACTGCCTCTGTGGTTGTATCCGTGCCTGTCAGCCTTACTGAGAGAGCTAGAGTTGCGTTGGCTCTTAAAAATAGGCTCAAATAAGTATTCTTCAGCCCTTAATTACATACTAAATCTATTTGAATCGTCTAAGTTCTCAGGCTAGGGGGGAATAAGTCTTCCTGTGTATTAAAGTCCCATTGCAAAAAAAAAATTATTTGAAGGTTTTCTAATGAAGAAGGTCTTTAACTAACAAAGGTGCACTTCTGTAACTCTTGTGTGGTATTTATGATGTAGGAATCTGCTGATGCTGAAGGTCCTGTTGTGGAGAAAATCATGAGTAGCCGTTCAGTCAAGAAAAAGGTAAAACAAAACTAAACTGCTTCTTTCCCCTGATTTTAAACAAGCTAAACATATCTCTGCTGAAGCCACTGTTAAGTTCTTAAAATGCCTCAGATATTCCAAATTAAAAAACTTTTATCGAATGGAGGAGGTTCCCTGAAAGTGTCTTTAAGATGGTGTTTAACAAGCTTTTGGACAGACGTACGCAGAACAGATTAGTTGTTTAGTCTTCTACTCTTGTCTGGCATTGTTTCGATGAGAATTTTGATTTCTGCAAATATACATACCTGGGGAAAATCTCTGGTGCTCTTCACTTCAGAGTGAAGTTTCATGGGAGTTTGAAGAGTGAAAGAACTCTCCTGTATCCTAAGTTCCTGCCTTTTGTAGTAAAGAAAAATTCTTGCCCATAATTTTTGCATCTTTTGACAGTGGTTGTTCCTAGCAGCTAGACCAATTTTACGTGTGCTAAGAATGTTACATACGCAGGTGGTTAATATCCGCCTTGTCACTATGCTAAGATGGTTAAAAAACACTCTTTAGTTAAGTGTGGTTCTCTCTTCATCCTGCCCTGGTTGCTAGTCATGTTTTTGTTTTGCTTACAGATTCTTCTAATCTGGTTTGCGACTTGATAGGCCTTTGCACTTCCAAACTATAAAGCTCTGAGTAGGAAGTAGAAAAGTACATGTTCCAGAAAGGGCGTTATTATATTTTATAAACTCTTTTGTGTAGCTAATTTTCTGAGTTGTACTGGAATTGGGCAGAAAACTGCCTGATTAATGGTACTCATGTTGGTCTTCGTTAACCAGAAATATTTCTTTTCCTTAAAATGTTAATTTTCAAATTGGAGGAGGGGAAGTTGCCTTTATTCCTGTATTTACTTATTTATTTATTTATTTATTTATTAATTATGTCGTGGCTTTTGTTTGGGGGAAGGAGGATTGTTTTGTTGTTGTTGTTTCTAATTTTATTACTGCTGTCCTGACATAATTAACAGCTTTGTAAACCTAAATTGATGCAATGTCATGACCGGCTGTGATTTGAATTTGACCTATTTCTGCAGGAAATTTCATAGCGGAAAACCTCTAAGGCTTTGTTTGAAGTCTAGAGCTATATTTTGTATTTCAAACCATAGGCTTATTTTTTGGATAAATGTCATGTAATATAAACTCAGTCATTAGTTGTCCTGATGGTCTACCAGGCAGGTGAGGAGAATGTGGTCTTTTCATAAATGTCTTTACATTGGAAGCTGTTTTTCACCAATTATTCTTCTCTTCTTCCTCTCCCCTGCAAACAAAGGTGTGATTACTCATGGGGAGTGTGTATTTTGCTGCAGTTTGTGGGAAGTGGTTGGTCTGCTGCCTACATGTCTTTGATTGCAAGCTCTGCTGGAGGCAAGCTCTATTTTGAGCTCTTTCTTTAATGTTTTTTATGGATTGTATTTGCAGGTTTGAGGGGTGTCTCTTCTTTCCCTGCTCTTCTCCCAAACCCTCCTCTCCAAAATCCAAAAAAAATGGATTTCAGGATGTTAATATTTAACTTCTAAAGTATCCAACTGTGCTTCTATTAAAGGTCTTTTACACTCTTACTAACGTCATCAAAACCCTGGTTGTTAGATTACTAATCAAAGTAAAATTGCTGTGATCAGGACCAGTGCATAAAATAAACATGAGGAAAGGCTTCACTAGGAAACCTTTCAGTGGATTAGGTTGTAACAAAGGTGTTGCGTTCAAGTAAAGGACATTTGATAATGAATATGCTTTTGGAAGAGTGTTCTTATCATAAAGTTGCGCTGATTTTTCTCAAAAATAATCTTAAGTCTAGTTTTGGAACTACCAGATGTGATGCAGCACTGTACTTATAACCATTTTTGGAAAATGTACAGGATAAAAGGTAGAAATTAATTTAGTTAATGCTTGAAGTATAAAAGACAATGTTCTTATCTGTTGTTCTAACACAGAATTTTTAATTCTGTTGAAAACTCTTCCCTCTTGCAGAAGGTATTAAGTGCATGTATCACTCTTTCCAAACCATCACGGTCTTGACATCTTCAGTTTGTATGAGGAAATTTTTTGTTTTTCTAATTATTTTCTTGGCCAGCTTTAGTCCCCTTTGAATTTCTGCTCTTTACCTTTGAAAAGGAATGATCGGAAATAAGTAAGCTATTCAGCACAAACAGCAGATAGTATGGAAAGACGTGGAGCCTGTAGAACATCATACCTGCATGTTAGACATCCAAATTTCTCTCTTTGCCCCCAGTACCTGGTGAGAATTAGATCTAATTGAGCTGTGTACTAATGCCTGTATCTCTTCCACAAAGTGATTAGTTTACAGTCTAGTGTTGTGTATCAATTGAGGTGATTCGTTTTTACGTGTTGCTTTGCATCTGTTATTAATGGGCTCTGTCTGCTCTTTTTCTAGCAGTTTATATTTCTGGTAATGGGTTTAGGGGTTTGTTGTTTTTTATTTTTTTATTATTTTTTTTAAGGTCTTACTTGTCTCCACACCTCAGTGGCTTGCTCAAATAACTTTTGCATTAGCAGGTATTACTGTATCACATCTGTGGCAGAGGCAGTGCAAGATCATGTGCTTGAAGGAAATGATCATTTATTTCTTCCATTAGCTGGGACTGTGGATCACATTGTCAATTACAGTTGTACCTGGGCAATGATAATTTGAAGTGTCGTATTGCCCAAGTCTTCCATGTGCTATTTTAAGATGTTTGTGTAAACATTTTGGGGAGAATTTTCATAAATGTTCTATCTCACCTTTTTACCTGGTTCATGTAAATGTACGTGTAGTGGGATTTGGGCAGTGACGTCAAAGGCATAAGCCTCTGTCTCATATATCCTAAACTAATGTGTTGTTAAACCCTACTTGAGTGCAGGTGATTTATTTTTTTTTTGGCCATAAACACAAATGCTGGAGAGTAAGATTTTTAAAAGATTATTATTTTTTTTTTCCCTAAACACTTTTTATTTCAGTGAATGTGTGATGCGTGCTCATAAGACATATGATAACATAGAGCAGTAATTACCTATTAGACAATACAAAAGTACACTTTACTCATGAGAGTTAAAGGACTCATCAAGATTTACATTGTAAATTATTGTTATTAAGTTGGCAGTTGACAGTAAATATACCTGACTGAAATGCTGTTGAGGGAAGTTAAATTGGCTAATGTGAAACCTTCCTATAAAGGTGTTGAACCGTGTTGGCATCGTAAGATTGATGTATCTCAAAGGATTCTGATTTGGAACTAATCAAAGAGGCTTGGCCATAACACAGTTCAGAAAATGAAATAAAAAAAAAGTCCTAACACTAGGGATAACTTCTTAAAGAACAATTTTGCTCCAGGAGCGTGAATAGATTCAAATAATAGGATCTCCATTTTTTAAATACTTTTTTCAATGCAGTGTTCATACCTTCTTGAGAAATACTCCCATTTCATTTTTTTTGTTTGTTTAAAATAAAAGATCTTTATGATCTTCAAATTCCTTCCTTTGACAATATCTTTGTGTGTGACAGAGAAGCTTCTTCCCTGTGTTTAGTGTTAGGGCGTAGTTGTCATCTTTAACAGAAGACTCACGAAGTAGCACCAGCAGGACCTTACCTTCTTCCATGTTTTCAGGGAGAACTAAGTGGAAGCTGGTGTTGCTCCTCTCTCTAGAAAGGAACACAAGGAGACTGTACTGGAGTGATACAAGCACTAAAATGATAAAATCCCTGGCTGGTCTGGAAGAGAAGGAATACTATGTAAATCAGGGATTAGGAATGCATTAATATTTTCTTGACTGAGCCAGAACAGAGTTTAGTGCAGCTGATACTGATGTTCTTTAATTGCACTGCTATGGAAGTAGTGTCTAGCCAGCAACTTTCTTTTGCGAGAGAATTTGGAAGATGACAGTTCACTCTCTAGCTTTGGAGTAGTCTCTCTCGTATTTTTTTTTTTCTCTTTTTTGAGGTACTTACACACACACACACACATAAAAATGGTGGAGGATGTTGATTTATACGGAAGCCAACAGGTTTGTCTGTTGGGTGCTACATACAGTATTTATTACAGGTGGTGTTGTCCCTGGTGGAGTATGTCCAACAGAAACTCCTCTTCTATTTAAAATTGTTCCAAAGTTCATTAGTAAACACAATCCGTTAATGTTGTGACATAAACTGAATTCTAAGCGTGTGCCTGGTGCACTGTCCTTAGTTTGTCCTATGGCTGGGTTCAGGAGTAATTCAACAAAGTATTACACACCATATGTTATGCAATACTTTGGCACTAGGGATGAGTTAAGGGTAGTCTCAACCCTTAGCACTGAATGCCCTTGGTTTTGCTGGTTTATATCACAACTTTAACCTTGCTTTAAATGTAGTTTTTGGGTGTTAATTTAATTTGGCTGCTCTGTATGTGAGACATCTTGCCTGAGTGAATTTAATTGCACCATTGAGTAAAACTAAAGCCATGAACACCGATGCACTAAAATTCTAGCAGAGGTATAAGGTTTAGTTTTATATGGCTTCTTGTTTGGAGTTATTAACTATATAGAGGAATAAACCCCCTTTAAAACTCTTTATTTTTTTATTTTTTTTTTTAAAACATTACAAAACCCACAATGTAAAGTTGCCACGAGCTAGCCAAAAATAATACATATGGCATTCAGGAGTGCAGTTGCTAATTGGCTGCTGCCTGAGAAAATGGTACACTTGGCTTCTACTTAACACTGTGGGTTTGGCGGAGAGCCAGGTTTGGGGTGAGGTTGTGAATGAAGCTGCATGTGGTTAGGGAGGAGTTCAAATGATTCATGTCTTGGAAATTGTAGTAAGCAGTGGAGTATGTACTTGGGTAAGCTGCTGGAGGAAACTCCTCACCCGTGTCCTCCCCCCCCCCTCCCCCCACTACCCCTTTCCTACACCTCCGCTTGTCTGTCCGATGCGGGGACCGTACTCTCTATTTCGGTTAGTTTTTAATCATTAACTAAATTGGGCTGTTCAGTGGTTTGATTCACTTCTCAACAATTCTTTTCTTATAGATGGAGAATGGAGAGGAGGTAGAAGTAGAGGAATTCTATGTAAAGTACAAAAACTTGTAAGTAAAGTTAGAAGTTTCATCACTATCTTTAAGTTCACGTAATTTCCAAATAGTTGTTAACACTGGTTTTGTAGATGATATAACTGTTACATTTCTATGTTTAATCCACAGCAGTGGCAAATAAATGTGGAAGTACCTTGCATGGGTGGTAGTGGGTTTCATAGTGTCATCTTTAATTTGTGTTCTCTCCAAAATCCATAGGTAAACTTACTCTGCTATTAAAAACTTTACAGCTTCTTATGCATGCAGATTTGTGAGCCACTTACCTGTGTAGGTAGCTGGTAAATCTAATTGCAACCATGAAGTAATGTGCCTGCAAACTAATAAAAAACATCTCTTAACTTTGTTTGAAAACAACAAGATTGCTGTTCAACAAAATGTCTAAGATGACAAACAAGATGGCTTCCAATACTCCAGCTGATAGCAGCCTCTCTCTTGTAGAGAGATTTAATAGTGGTGAGAGCAGCATGTTGTTTCACTTCTGGGCTCTGAAACAGCAGTGGCATTGGTATTTAAAATAAGATACCTCACAGCTGGTTAAGCTCACTTTTCTTGTAGAAAAATGGCATATCTTGTTGAATTTTAGCAAATTTCCCATCTGAGAGAGAAATTAACTTACAGTGAGTTTCTTGGCAGGTAACACTCAGTGTGCTGCCACCTTTGTACCTTTTGCACTATATTGATTATTGCATGATGTTTAATAGCTTAATTATGCTTTGTTTAGTTTTATTACACTGGCAGGTAGGTTTTGTATTAACTATTCATGCCTTAGACTTCTTAGTAATAAAACTGCAACAGACTCTACATTTATAAAGCGAGACTAGACGATTTGGCAGAAATGCTGTTACTTTTCTTAAAGATGAATTACTATCATGGAATTGCATTTACAAGTTTTTTTCTTTTTAGTTTCCAGTGTTAAAACTTCAGTTGACTCGTGCAACTTTTAATTAGAATACTGTTTTTGCTAAAAAACGGTGTATAGCTTTTTAGTATTTGAAATGATTGCATATTTTATTAACTTCTAAACCCCCTTCTCTTTGCTAGAATATGGTGTTAGATACATTTAGCGTAAATGTCTTGTGCAGTAATTATGTTTTAAGTAAATAAAAATCATCTCAGCTTTGTTTCAAACACTAGATTTATGGGGTATGTACTCAAATTTTGAGTAAGAGTTCTTTTTATTTACGAGTTTCCCCATTAGTAAGTGTAATTACTTCCAGTAAAGACAATAACTTGTATGATGAAGAAGATTGTGTCCAGTTTTCCAAGCGTGGGCACTACGATGTGCTGGAAGGTCTAGCTGTGCTGGGGGGATACACAGGAGTACGTAATGGAAGCACAGTTCTGAGTGCAATTTTTCTGTTCCTTCTTCTAGTTCTTACCTTCATTGTCAGTGGGCATCTGTGGAAGAGCTGGACAAAGACAAGAGAATTCAGCAGAAGATTAAGCGGTTTAAGGCAAAGCAGGGCCAGAACAAATTCCTTTCAGAAGTATGATTTATTTGTTTCTTTCTTTTAGGTATTTAAAGAATATTCTTAGGAATTCATGTTCTGTGTACAAGCAGAAGATGTTCAACAACTGTGGGATCTATCAGTAGCATTTATTCTGTTATAAATATAACCGTGCTCCATCCAAGTCTTCCGAGTTCACAAAACTCAAGTGATTTATCCTGACTTTATGCTTTTTTGCTGCTGTTGTTGTTGTTGTTGTGGGGTTTTTTTTCTCCTTCAAGTTAGTTGCTTGCATTGTAAGCATGACTCTTAGTGAATCACTACCAGGTTTCTTTTCTCAGGAGCTGATTACGCCAGAAAAATGCATCACATTTTTCTGTGTTATGGACTGCTGCTCACTAGGGATTCTAAGCTTTTTATCATCAATTTAATTTCACTTAGAGCCATAAGCAGTAGTGTGGCAGGGGTCCTGTCAATAAAAGACCAGATCTGCCGGTTGTGTCTCTGAAAGCTTAACTTCAGTAAAATACTGCCTTTTGAGAAAACAAAAACAAGTTCACGTGCTACTGTATTCATTTATTTAGTTGTTTTTACTCTATAGTTCAAACTAAACAGAACCTGTTGCAAATTGAGAACTTCTGTCAAGGCAGCATGGGCTTCTCATTAAGTGCCTCTGATTGACATATTTTGATAAAATTTACAGGAATTGGGGGGTGGGGAGGGGGAGGACTCTATGGGTTCTGCTTCTAGGAGTGTATAGAACATCTATGAGCACCATGTCAGAGCGTTCAAAGTGCTTTGAAATGATTATAAAATAGTATGGTACCTATAAAGAATTAACTGCATCACATGATACTAATGCCTAAACAACTAGATTAAATTAACTTCCAAGACTCCTGATGTTTGAGTTTTTAAAGAAGCTAATAAATACATGATTTGGAATAAGAGTCAGTACAGCATGTCCTGTCATTAAGGAGCAGCATTGTAAAATTTAACATCTGTTCTTAGTGAGGATGGCTGGAGTTGCTGGTTTTTTAATTTTGTTTTTTAAATCTTTTCACACAAGAAAGGATTGTAAATACTTGGAACTTGTTTTTAAAAAAGCTATCAAAGTGTACATAGTCCTGAGTCCTTTTGTTTGCCTTTTCTGTTGGAGAGGATCTTAAAAGTATAAAATAAAAAACAACAGTTTAGTACACAAGAGAATCCTTGACGCTTGTGAAGGCATAAGAAAGAACATGAATTGTGATTTATGGTAAAACTGTGTATGCATTTTTTTTTCTCCTTTTTTGAAATAATAATCTTTGAATCTGGTTTATAAAGCAATTAGACAATTCCTGTAGTTAAAATAATCCAAAGGCACTTAGTGTACAAGGCTCTAATTTCTTTATTGCAAGCTGTAGTTTTCAAGAATGCTAAATGCATTGCATGCCATAAGCCTTTTCGATTGCTCATTAGTGAATTGTAATTTCACACTTCATTTAAAATATTCTTAAACATTCTCTCACAGTAAAAGGTTTCACACAGTAATTAAGAGGCCCGGTTAACAAAGTCTGAGAAGTCTGATTCCCTCACGGGGAATGATCTTGCTGAATTGTAGCATTTCAATTAACATGTTGAAGTTTGCCAAATATAAATTCTGTGTCACCGTGACCTAAAATATTATTGCATGGTGAAATATGTAATAATTTTTCCTCTAAGGAAAGGCTAATAGAGATATCTTTTTATATTTTTGCCTCTCTACTTGAGCAGATTGATGATGAGCTTTTTAATCCAGATTATGTGGAAGTTGATCGAATCATGGATTTTTCACGTAGCACAGATGATAACGGAGAGGTAAGGAAAACTTTAGTGCATTTGTAGTCGTATAGACATGGTTTGACATGTGAATGGAAGATTCCAGCATATTAATAATTCTGCAGAAATACAACATCTGTGCAGGTAATACAGAATTTAAATGAAAATGAAAAGAATCTTAGCTAAATCTCTTAATAGTTCAGACTTTATTTAGGCTCTCAGTTGCAGAAGAGGTCCTGAATTCATTGTTCTTATGCTTTAATGGCTTGTTCTGCAAAACGAGTTCACTTTGTCTTCTGGGAGAGTCCGTTTTGGTCCTGGGAGAATAGAGAACTTCTCTGACAGTGTCAGGGTTTCCATGTTGCTCTGTCAGTGAACGGTGGTGTTTGGGTTGTCTGCTGGGAAGTTTCTGATGGCACTGGCAAGAAAAAAACAGTTGACTGTTTAAATGTGTGGGAAAGCATAGAAATTGTAACTGTTGAAAAAGAAGTATTGTTTTACTTCTAAATTTTAGGTTAACTTTAGTGATTTCAGATGTGGTAATGTGCTTTTTTTTGGTGCTAAGCCTGTGTTCCCCGCGTTCTAACCTTACGTGGTGAGGTTGTCAAGATGTCAGCCTGCTCTTTGCTTCTCCTTTTGGCTGATTCAGACATTCAGGTCTTATAAAGCATTATGAATTTTATCTAGCTTGCAGATCTACTGTTAAAAAAAGGCCATGCTTTTATTCTTTCCAAATTGTGATGTAACCTTATTTTTGTCTTAACAAAGCCTGTAACGCATTATCTGGTGAAATGGTGTTCGCTTCCTTATGAAGACAGCACTTGGGAGCTCAAGCAAGACATCGACCAAGCTAAGATTGAAGAATTTGAGAAACTGATGTCTAGGGAGCCAGAAATGGAGCGTGTGGTAAGAATTGGCTCCATATAGAGGATTTTATTTGAAAATAGTAAAGTAATGTGGTCTTTCAGAAACCACTAATGGGATTTGCTGTATTTGAAACAGGAGCGACCTCCTGCCGATGACTGGAAGAAATCGGAGAGTTCCAGGGAGTATAAAAACAACAACAAACTCAGGGAATACCAGTTGGAGGGAGTAAACTGGCTTCTTTTCAATTGGTACAACACGTACGTAAAATACTGCTTACTGCTACATCCTGCTTTGGAAAGGCTTTTATAGTTTACTTGAAACAATAAGCTGTTAAAGTATCTTTCTAAAGTGAGGTTTTAGATTTATTTACGTGCCTCACTTTTTACTGCGGGAGTCATACAAACTCATTTTGGGTGGATAACATAACTTCATGTAAAACGTGCGTGTGTCAGACAGATTCTTGTGGCAAATGCTTGTGTATGTTTGTGTTCATGCACATCCCTGCTGCCTCTTCCTCCCCTGTATGAACCCGAGGTACAGAAAATGGTTATATCTATGCTTATTGCATCACAAATCATAACATTTCATTAAAGTGTAAAAAGTTTATGTCATTTCTGGTATAAACTTGCCTTTTTAAAAGTTTCTATTTTACTCAGTTTAACTTCTTACTGATTTTCTGTGCTTTAAATTAGGAACAAACCATTCAGACTGTTTTCATTACTGTTTTCAGACGAAACTGCATTTTAGCAGATGAAATGGGGTTGGGAAAGACTATCCAGTCCATTACGTTTCTCTATGAGATATATCTGAAAGGAATCCATGGTCCTTTCTTGGTTATTGCACCGTTGTCCACAATTCCCAACTGGGAAAGGGAGTTCCGCACCTGGACAGAGTTGAATGTGGTTGTGTATCATGGGAGTCAAGCAAGCCGGCGGACCATTCAGTTGTATGAAATGTATTTCAAAGATCCACAGGTAAAAGCTCTTCATGACTTTTTTTTTTGTGTCCTCTTTTTTGCTTATGCTTTACTGTTGTTAATTAAGCATCAGTTAAGTTTTTGGTGCTTATATACTAAGCTTTGGCTAATAATGAAGGCGTATGTATTAATAAAGAGAGCGCTTTTTAATAGTAGCCAAGAGATCAGCTGGAAATAGAGAGACACCAAGGGTTACTGAGCTGGTGCAACTCTTACCGTGGAATGGTTTGGGTTGGAAGGGACCTTAAAGATCACCTAATTTGACCCCCCTTCCACGGGCAGGGACACCTCCCACCAGAGCAGGTTGCTCAAAGCCCCATCCAGCCTGGCCTTGAACATCTCCAGGGATGGAGCAGCCACAGCTTCTCTGGGCAACCTCTTCCAGGGTCTCACCACCCTCACAGCAAAGGATTTCTTCCTAATTGTTTCATACAAGGTTTCCATTATTTTGTGTTCCTGAGGAGAGCTGTCAGAAAAGATTCTTAATGGAGAAGCTACTTTAATTGGAACTAAGCTTAAAAATCAATCTTTGCCTACCATTCCAGGAAAAGACCAGCTTGCATAAATTAAACTTGTCGGCACTTCTTTATCAAATTTTGTCAGATATGTTTTGAATCTGTGTTACTGCACTCACGTTGAGTAGCTCTTAGAACAGAATGAGAGCAGGTACAGAAGAGACTGGGGGTAAAACCAAAATTACTTGGAAAACCGAATCTATACAGAGCAACAGATGAGTTAAATGCGTTGCTTTGCTTAGAGTAAGTAAACGGGATTGGGGGAAAATAATGTGCATGCATCAAATGTTATTGCAAAACAGCATAATCTTACTCAAGAGGGGAAAAAGAGAGTTCAACCTGATTTGATGTATCGTGGAGTATTCTTTCCAGCTAGGCTTAAAGAAGTGATAGTGGTGAATTCATATATTTAGATTTTCTGTAAAGCATTTGATTTTATGCCACTGGATATTTTGATTAATAAACTAGAATGATATAAAATCAATATGGCACACATTAAGTGGATTTAAAACTGGCTAACTGATATTTCTCAATGTAATTGTAAATGAGAAATGATTTGCATTTCCAGTGTAGTTCTTCAGGGATTGGTTCATGTACGTGAGCTATATAACACTTTTATCAATGATCTGAAAGAAAACATAAAATCATTACTGAGGAAGTTCTCAAATGACACAAAGATGGGGAGAGTGGTAAATAATTAAGGCAGTTCATGGATACAGAGTAAGCTGTATTACTTAATAAATTGGATCCAAGCTAATAATACTCAACTAAATACAGGGCTATCTGTGGACAAGGAATGGAGATGATTCTTACCGTAGGGAGGGCTCAGTTCTGGGAAGGCTGTAAGACAAATACAAATCCTTTTTTTGCCATGACACATAACCAGTTAAACATGAGTTCATACTGTGAGACTGGTTAAAGGGCTCGTGTAGTGCAAGTGTGTGGGAGGAAAAATCTTTAATAAAGAATAGAAAAGTTACAGCATTCTTCTCTTTGTCAGTAATGTAGGGGGTATTCCAGTTCTGCTTAGTTCTCACTTCCTGTCCTCAAAGAGTGTTGAAAAATTGGAGTCCTTGGAGAAAAGCTACGAGGGTGGTTGTGAAATAGAAAATATGATTTTACAGGAAAAGAACTGTAAAAACTGTTCTGAAGGTGATGACGGTGGCACAACTTGACATGCCATAAGGGCAGACAGAAATAGGACCATATTACTAAATATAGTGGAAAAGGACATAGCAGTTTATGGTAGTTAGGACTTACATCTGTTTGGCCTAGGAAATAACCATTTTCTCAGCAGTTTATCAAAGAAACTTTCAAATGAAAATCATATATGCTGTTGTTAAAGAATATTGATTTGAATAAGGATTGCTATATTGAGGTGTATAATAATTACACTTAGGTTCTTAGCTAGATGCAAATGAAGTGAAATTGATTTGTACTTTGTCTGGTTTCAAAATTATTTCTTATCAGAGATGGTTGTTTTGCATCAAATTTTAAAATGTGGGTTCACACAAATACTGTCTCTACTGAAGTACTTCCTGTGTTAAAAATCATAGGTGTTTGTTATTTAAGTGGTGCTTGTTCTCAGCATGTTCTTCCCCTTAGGATGCAGCAATTACATTGCATGAAACCTAAAGGAACGTCGTCAGAAAAATCCCACTTACTGTGCAGATTCTTATTATTGTTTTGGCAATATCATTTCATTGATCTAAAGGAAATTAAAAGGATCTAAACTAAACTAAAAGGGTGCAGGTGCAGAAAGTTTTGTTCCCTCTGTTGCCATATTCTTAACTCGCCTCTTGTAATGACCATGGGAGTCATTTGACCCTGTAGGCAGTAATGACAAAGCACTGGTGCCACAGAAAACTGAATCATTTCTACTCCCTGAACGGGCTTAAGAGGAGAATCAGACATTTGCCGTAGGTGGGGATAAAGGAGAAATGGAGTGAACTTGTTCTTTTGGTGGCAGCTACTTAGATGTGTAACAAAATCACCTTCTGTGGTCCATTCTTTGTAAGACTCAGCTGTGAAACACATGATAGAAAAATCTCTTCACGTTATGAACCATGTAGTGTTCAGTCTGGCATCCTCTAAGGTACCATCAGTGGGTGTACGGTGGGGGATGAGAAGAGAGAAAAAGAACGCAGGCTTTGGCATTATCCTTTCTAGACCCATGCCAAATGTCAACCCAGACATCGACATCTTCAGCTTTTTAAGTCTTAACATGAAAAGAGGCCTCTCAAGCTGAACTGTTTGTCAAAAACACAGTCGGACGTTGAGAAAGTCTGATTGGCTTTGAAAGGCAATAGTAGAGACAGTTGTACATAAGAATCATGGAATGGTTAGAGTTGGAAGGGACCTTAAAGTTCATCAAGTTCCAGCCCCCTGCCCAGGGCAGGGACACCTCCCACCAGACCAGGTTGCTGAAAGCCCCATCCAGCCTGGCCTTGAACCCCTCCAGGGATGGGGCAGCCACAGCTTCTCTGGGCAACCTCTTCCAGTGTCTCACCACCCTCACAGCAAAGAATTCCTTTCTAGTATCTAATCTAAATCTCCCCTCTTTCAATTTAAAACCATTACCCCTTACCCTATAGCTCCACTCCTTGATAAAGAGCCCTTTCCCATCTCCCCTGTAGGCCCTCTTTAGGTACTAGAAGACCATTATAAGGTTTTCCCGGAGCCTTCTCTTCTCCAGGCTGGACAACCCAAACTCTCAGCCTGTTTTCATAGGAGAGGTGCTGCAGCCCCCTGATCGTCTTTGTGGCCCTTTGCTGGACTCATTCCAACAGATCCCTGTCCTTCCTGTGTTGAGGACTCCCAAGCTGGACACAGTACTCCAGGTGGGGTCTCGCGAGAGCAGAGTAGAGGGGTAGAATCACCTCCCTTGACCTGCTGGCCATGCTTCTTTTGATGCAGTCCAGGATGCAAGAAGCCCAAGAAGCACCTATGCCATCTGCAGTAGCGTGATTTTGAGAATCAACACCAGTGAGCAGAGTCAAGTTAACATGAAATAGAGAGTAGTCACTTCTGTGGTAGTGTGACTTCAGCACTAAGGATACCGTGCTTCCAGAGACATTCCCCTAAAATCCCTTCCTGCTTTACTGTTTGTGAGGGTCACGTAGGGAAGGAAGCCTGTTCTGGTGTTCTTGAGCAATATAACTGAAAGGTCCTTCTGGGGACCTTCCCTGGTCGGAATATCGAATAAAGTGCTTGCCTTTCCATGTTATTCTGTCTCTGAGAAATACGGTTTTCCTGATGTTACAACAGAACTCTATGCCAGATAAAACTGATGACAGATCCCTGCCAAAGAGTTGACTTGTTTGCGAGGGAAATTTACTTTGCAGTGTAATCAGGACTAAAAAGAGAAACCACTTGGTTTACCTGCAAAACCAGAATACCTTATTCTTGACTGATTTTAACTCAAAACAACACTATTGATATTTAGGACCTTTTCTGGCTTATCTGGTTCATTACTTTTGGGCTCAGGGGGTGTTGGCTTAAGAGAGTGTTTTCTTTCTTGCTGTGGAGCCACTGAGCTATGAACGTGTCATCAGCACTGGATTACCTCAGGCTTCTGCAAAGAATTAGCGTGCGGCAGTTGAAGGAAGTATTTCACCACTAGGGACTCTGTCTTTCACTGAAGATGACATCGAATTGCGTTTTACAAAGTGGCTCTGACTTAGTTTTCCAGATGCCTTCTGGCTATAATTAGTTAATATGCACATTTCTTGCTCTCGTGCTCCTCAAAGTGGAGTCTGAGGTTGGTGGGAAAAGTCCATACTAACCTTTCACGGTTCCTATTAGCGGAATGTGCATCTTTTAGAAGTCCCCTTCTTGCACACGAACCAATTGATCTTCTCAGTTTGTGTCTGCGGAGAGGTAATATGCTAAACCACAACCCAGATTTTATATACATATCAAACTGTTGTACTCAACCTTTGTTCCTTGGCTTACTTCCAGAAGAATTCCCAAAGAGAACAGGAAACCACTACCTGTTAGGAAGATTGATTTCCTCAAATGGAAGAACTTCTCTGAGTAAATGGATACGAAACTCCTGTGGTTCCAGCATCAGAGAACTTCCTTTGAATGCCACGCTGCAACAGGATAAACTGGTTCCTTGTTGCCTAAAAATTTACCTGTGGCAATGCTATATGTCACTTTTGTGATAGTTTGTATGTTTAAATTTCTCAAATGTGACATTAATAGGATTACTTAGGGTTCTTTCCCATACTTCCCCAAGTGTTTGGAGGCTTGAAACTGTTAACAGCGTCATTCACCTTTAAAGCTCTTGGAACTTTCTGTTTCATTTACTCCTGTGTTCTTCAGTACAGCATTTGACTGTCTTTCAAATAACACGAGCTCTTGTGGCAAGACCACTGTGCATATTTTAAGGTGAGATTTAGACAGCTCTAAATATATAATCAAGGATAGTTCTTAGCACTTTTTGCTTCACCTGGATGTGCTGCTTTATGATCATTCTTGAAGAGCACTGCTTGCCATACAGTCCTGAGGTTGCTCATGGAAGTGTTTTCCACTACTCAGAAAGAATCTCCTGGACTGCCTTCTCATGTTTTCAGGGTTATATCTGGCTCATGAAAAGATTATAGCATTTCAATTTCCTGGTTAAGTTGCCCACTTGGTGTGTTTTCACCTGCTGTTTGTTAGGAGCAACTCTAACTAAGAAAATAAATGTTTCTGGACTATGCTGTGAGAAAGCACTGCTGAGCAGGTCGTTACTTCCTCTGAAAGACTTCTGATGTGCATAGACAGATTTAATGCTGAATTCAGGATATCAGCTTTCGATTGTTTTGTTGGGTCAGTAGTCATTTCTGATCCCCACAGTTTGGATAGGATTGTAGGCAGGTCACTTACAAAAGCATTCAAACCTGCATACGTTGGAAGGAAGGAAGAAGCAGTCACCTTAATGTAAAATATGTGTTTCTTTTGAAATGTACTCAATATGCAACCTGCAACATAATCTTGCTTTGAAAATGTAGAATGGCCTTGAACTTTTGTGAGGCCCATCCTTAGAGACGGTGTTCCTGGGCAGTTAGCAAGTTACATTTCTCTTTGAACAGCAGAGTCTTAGAATCACCCCTGAAAACAAAACTGCCACCTAACCAAAAAAAGTAGTGAATCTGGTGCCAGACATCAGCTAAATCATCCTGTTGATTTTCCCTTTGTGCAAATTCACAAAAAATATGTATTTATAGGTAGGTATATACATGCTCCATGTAAGAGTTCAGAAATGTGCTGCTTTTTGAAGCTGTTCACTACAATTGGAGGTGTTTTGGATACTTGATGTTGACTAGGAAAAAAATATTGGCAGTGAAATATTATAATAGTCAAAAAAATGAAGCCTTTTAGCTTATTTGGACTTGGGAGGACTGGCACATACCTTTGATTTACAAGAAAAAAGAAAATTCTCTCAAAAACCTTATTTGAATATTGCAGCAATACATTAATGCTTCAAGGCATTAGTATAATCCATATGAGTTATGATTAAATACCTGTATAACTTCTTTGTAATGAATATACAGTGATTCTGTCGACCTTCTCACAGGATTAAAAACGTAACTAGCGTGAAGCCAGTAATAAACTTACACATTTGTGTTCCCTCATTGAGTCAGCAACAATGACTTCATTTACTTAAAATAGCTCGTCCGTTGTACTGCTCCGTGTTTTTTAAAGAATGAATTTTGGAGAGAAAACAAATGTACTTCCTCCTTTCGCCAGGGAGTTTACTTTAATTTTTGCTGTTCTTTTTAGGGTCGTGTGATAAAGGGGTCCTATAAATTCCATGCCATTATCACGACGTTTGAAATGATCTTGACTGACTGCCCGGAGCTGCGTAACATTCCATGGCGTTGCGTGGTCATCGATGAGGCCCACAGGCTGAAAAACAGGAACTGTAAGCTTCTGGAAGGACTCAAGATGATGGATCTGGTCAGTCTGTGCATCTTTTACATTTGTGTCTTCTGGATTTTTATTACTCCTGATTTGTGGTTTCATCAAAAAGTAAAATAACAGGTTTTCTTAAGTAAAAGCATCAAGTGCTCAGAAGAATGAGGGAATGTGTCTGAGAAGGTCTTTACAATGGCTGGAAGCACACCTTGAAGTTTGGAGTGCTGAAGTTCCATGAGTCTCAGCATGGATTTAGAGCAAGAATTATGTGGATTTTGTTAAAAGAATCAAGATAAATTTGTTGTTCCCTTTCTCTTTTCGTGTGACTTAGTCTATAATCACTTCTTCCCATAGACCTTTATTTCCAGGTACATTGTGGTTAGGTGGCCAGATAGGGGTGTGAGAGTTAAACTGCTCTGCCATAATCTCAACTTGAATGTTAATTTGTTGTGTGGCCCTAAGGAGCTTCTTTCAGACTGGTAAGGAAGAGAAAAGTGCGTTAGTTTCTAATGGTTACACAAATATGTATTACATTAATACACATAAGCACACAGAGAAAAATAAGATGACGATTTTTAAAGGTATTTACCATTTAAAAGGCAAAATTTTGGTTGTTTTTTCTTTTGGCCTGAAGGTTATTTAAAAATGTGAGAGGAATGCAGTCATTCTAAGTTAGCAGCTGGAACTAAAAAATTTCTTATTTCTGATAAGAATTGACATAAACATCAGCTTACACTGGTGACCTATAGACCCCTTCTAGTTTCTTTTTTCCTGTTTGTTAAACAGTAGTTTTCTTGAAGGAGTCTTGAGGCTTAATGAATGAAATGTCATGAAAATGCTCTTTACCATTTATTTTCCTTATTATGGCTGATCTAGAGAAAAGCTGAGCTTCTAGACGTGGCTAAAGATAGAGATTATGGGCCCTTCTCACTTCAGTAGTTCTGCTACTATGACCTTTGGCTAATTGCTTAACCTCTCTGGGCTCCTCCTCTAAAGCAATATCCAGCTTTTCCTCTTGGCTCTGCCAGTCTCATGCTCTGTTGTGTGTGGATGGAAAGCAGGACTCAGCCTCACGTTTTCTATGTTAGAAGCTTACACCTCCCCTGAAGAGATGCGAGTGCTGGGTCGTATTGGAGGTGTAATAAATAGCTGGATTTATGCTGGAAGTGATGGGATAAGTTCAGCTGTTATTTTGCCATTGTATTGTATTTATGCCGTTGTTGATTGTATTTGTGAAAGAGCTGGAGTGTTGTGAGTCAGTAAAATCTCTTGTATCTGGAGAACTTTTGAAGGTGCTTAATTACTGATGTATTTTGCTGAGCTATCGCTGAAGGAAGGTCAGAACACTAGTTAGAAATATGTTGAAAAGAGCTATCTGTGTGGGAAAGTATATGTTGGCAGAGGGGTGAAGAAACAAAGATGAAAGATATATGGGAAGAAAAGAGATAATTCTGTTTATTTCTCCACTGAAAATGAATTTAGATGGATTCATAGGCAACTATTACTTAACCTTTCAGGAACATAAAGTGCTGCTTACTGGAACCCCTTTGCAAAATACAGTAGAAGAACTATTTAGCTTGCTTCACTTCTTGGAACCAGGTCGCTTCCCATCAGAAACCACATTCATGCAAGAATTTGGTGATCTGAAAACTGAAGAACAGGTAAACTTCTCCTGCACGCTCACTTTTCTGTTTACATGTTGGGAATTTATCCATTGTATTATACCTGAACTTCATTACTTGTTTTTACAAGTAATACCTATTTACTTTCTGGAAGACCACAGTAGTTTTATCCCTGATTTTTGGTTTGTTTTAATTTTGTTGAGTTTTTTGCTTCTGACCAGAAGTCATTTTGCCTTATCACTGTTTTGGGGTTTTTTTTATCCTTTATTGATTGGTCATGCAGAAATGGGGAAAGTTTCTGCTCATTCAAGTGTGGTGTTGGATGAAAATAGTTGCAGAATTGTTGGTTAGCTTGAAGAGAATCAACTTTTCAGTTGACATTCTTCCTTAAGTGTTGGTATCGCAGTGAGTGAGGGGACTGTCCTCCATAACTTCCATGGAGTTGACATCTGGGAGTTTTATCAATGACTTCCATGCAAACAGGAACATACTTGAAATTAAAAATGAAAGACACTGTGCAGCATGTGCACATCTACACTGTGAAAGCTGCTCATGATCCTATAGAAAATTTAAATTTCTGCTTGTGTGTATGAAAATGTTTGCGAAAGGCAATGGGTAACAGTCAAATCACCTTAAAGTTAGCAGTGAACTGAAAGATGCTGTCTTAAATCATGCATATTAGGCCCGATGATAAAGTAACTTCATGATTGCATGAATTTTTGTGTGCAACTTGATGTCGGTTTTGCCTGAAAATTCAATTTCTGGTATTTTAACTTTTGAGTGCTTGAACTTGTTAACTTTCTTTGAGAGTAACTGTCTCCCAGGTAATAATCTACATTACAAAACAGCTTTCCCCCCAGCCCCTTACCTCCTGGAAAAATCACAGCATGTCCTGGGGAAATCATAGGATGTATTTCCACAGATTGTGCCGGCAGTTGCACGCCAGTCGGGCTGGACTCTGACCTGATTGGAAGGGAGCCAGCTCTGATCCAGAAGCCATGTGGTCCTGTTAATGTAGTGCTTGAGCTGGAGTTAATATATCCTAACTCTCAACATAGCTTTTGTCTGGCCAGCTCAAAATGTCAACAGAGCAGAACTGGACATTTTTGAAGCCATACGTGGATATATTATTAAAATAATGCCATCATCCTTGAGCAGAATTGGAGCCTGGATTGCTTGGGCCAGCAAGTTTTGGAAGAAGTGCCTTCTCTGACAACACACCATTAGATATTTTGGAATTTGATTTGTCTTTCAAGTGATGGGAGGGATTATCTGTTAGTGGATCAGGTTTTCTCCTCCATTCCTTGCAATCCTATTCAATGCATTTTTGCGTTCATCCCTCTATACTAATTTGTCGTCTTTCTCCTTAAGTCACTTTATTACTAAGGAAATGATGTGAATTCAGGAGAAAGTATCTTTTGCTCATGTGTCTGCTCTGCAGCTCTGCATCGGGAGGTGATGACTGATTTCAGGGTAAATTTGTGAGCATTTCAACACTGAGATGATTTGTACTTTGAGAGGCAACCTGAAACAACCTAAATACCAGTCTTTTTTCTATATGGAATATTCTTGAGCTTCTTTTGTAAAGAGACATTACAAACACTTGATGAAATTTAGCTAATTTTTTTGAGGAAAATGGACATTTCCCTCCCTCTCCCCCACCATCTATGATGTGTCTCAAAATATATGCCACAAAAAGCTGGAGATGCTAAAAAATTATCAGTATGTTAAAATTTTACAGAAATAAAGTATTTTCATTTTGAGACCAGGCCTAAATAGTTTTCTACTTCAGAGGAACTCAAAACTAAAGTAATAAGAAAATAATTAGAAGTAAATATATGAAAGGGGAAATGTTAAACACATTGTTTAGTGGTTAGAAGTTAACTGCAAAACTTGATCTTAAATTCAGATTTGCTTATATAGCTGTGCTTACTTAGGATTAGCTTTATATGACTGGTGTGTGGTACGGTCTGTGTCTAGAAGTTCTAAGTGAAGTCTGTTTAACGACATTCACTGAACAAAAGTGATGTACAGCAAAAATGTAGTGTGTATCTCACCGAGATAACAAGGAGAATTCTGTCTCTAGGTCAGTGAGGAAAGATTTATTATTATTTTTTTTTTTTTTTAAAGTGGCCTCTACTTCTGATCTGAGATGGGAACCCGGGGTTTTAGAATTAAGGTAATTAAAAAATAAATAATTGAAGCTGTACAGTATTTAATTCAGTTTGCTCAACCTATGTTTCCTAGGTGCAAAAACTCCAAGCTATTTTGAAGCCGATGATGCTGAGACGTCTCAAGGAGGACGTAGAAAAGAACCTGGCCCCCAAAGAGGAAACCATCATTGAAGTTGAGCTGACAAATATTCAGAAGAAATATTATCGTGCTATTCTTGAAAAGAATTTCACATTTCTTTCCAAGGGTGGAGGTCAGGCAAATGTACCTAATCTTTTAAACACTATGATGGAACTAAGAAAATGCTGCAATCATCCGTACCTTATTAATGGTAGGCCTCCTGGTTTTCTCATTCAAAAAATTGTTGTAAGGAAGTCTAGTAAATTAGGAATCGTGTTCTAGTATGTCTTCATATTTATTCATTTATTTTATGTAGTGAAGCGATAGAACCTATTAGTTTCTCTTAGATATGGATATTTGCTGGTTGGGATGGTGTTGCTTTGGAAGACATCTGTGCTGCTCCTTTCTGAGGCTTCCCAGCCCTGACAGAGTTGGTGTTGGTATTATCAAGTCTTCCTTCCTGTTCTTGTTGACAAAAAAGACACCAGTTACTGTGCAGGTTGTTGGATGCTGGCATAAATATGGGAGTCTTTTCTTCAGAGTTACAGTGAATGCTCTATGAAAGAAAAATAAGTAGCAGGTGTAATCACTCTCTCAGTGGGATGCTATTGGTTTTAGATCAGGATTATCTATAGCAGGTGCTATATGATGAGCCAGCTACCTATAGCTGTCTGAAATACGCTAAACTGTGTGGGGTAGTCAAATCCAATTTTCTCTTTGAGCATCTAATCCTCTATAAAAGCTTGTACTCTACCAGTTTCTTGTTTCCTAACTCCTCTGTATATACATATATATATATATACACACCATATATGATTTATGCTATAGTTGGCTTAATGCTGGTCATCAGCTTTCATGGTGAAAGACTGTTTAGTTTGAGCCATATGTGATTTCATTTTTTTATTGCATGACTTCCATATTGCAGTGCTTACTTTTTGTTCTTTTGACATTTTTTGTTTAACTGGAGGAAAAAATGCTTAAACTGATTAACAAAACATCCTCTAATTATTTCGTGCACGAATAATTGTTCCAAAGACTTGACTTTAGTGGGGTTACTCCAAAGTACTTCAGCCCAATCGTGCTGGTGAGCTGCTCAGTTTCTAAACTCAGATGAGCATACAGTAAAGGAACTTTGTGGTTCTGGCAGGATTTTGTTTTGTTTTGTTTTAAATTAAGTTAAACTTAAGTTTGCCAGAAAATAGTTGTGGATGTTCAGGTTATGAGCTTCTAAACTTGATGCTTTTTTTTGTACGTCATTGGGTTTTGACTAGTTTTAACCTTGCCATTGTTTTTCCTTATTTCATGTTTGCTAAAAGAAAATAAGTGACTATTTTGCTGCTACTTTGTCAAATAGAGTTCATAAGTAGTAATTACAGCATTGCCTGCTGCACTAGTTGGGTTGTTTTTCCCCCTCACAAGTGTTGTATCGTTTAGTGACTGTTAAGAGACTGCTCAACTCCAGGTGGTTATATAGAGAATTTCAAGTGTTTTTTGATGACTCTATCTCAACCCTAATAAAGGGAGGTGGATTTGCCTCTTGAGTGCTTTTGCCTTTATAACATATTTGTGGCTTTTGAACATTTGGACTTGCTTGGTGTTGTGCCGCAACATGGCAGGTGGGTCAAGCCTCTGGATTTGAGGGACAAATAAATAAATCTTGACTGTTGTTAGCATGGAGGATGGAACTAAACAAATACGTCCTTTGTAGTTCTAGGACAGAAAATACTCCTACATTCTGTAGTTGTCTGAGCCTGAGGTTTTATTTTGTTGGTCAATAATTAACATCTTTGGACAAGATGTACAACTCTGGCACAAGTTTATTGTAGTTCCACCAAGAGGTCTTGCAGTGCCAGTACCTAATGTTGCATGGTGTTCTCCCAATGAATAGCATGTTGCAGTAGCAAGTTCTTGAGACTTAGCTGTTTTTTCAAAAGTATTTCTGAATCCTTCTCATTTTCCTCCAAGTGTATGGGGTTTGTGAGCAAGCGGTACTGCACGTGTATTTGAATACCTAAGTAGAACACTGAATGTTTCTTGGTTGGTAGATCTGTTCTGCAGGGGGGACCATAGTGGTCTGCTGACGCTGTCTTTGAGTAGACATCTAGAGGGAGTGACTGCATTTTGGGTGTTCGCCAATGAAGTTGAGCAAAGGATTGTCTGTCACTTCTTTCTTAGAGCTGGACTCCTTGTTTTCCTCCAAGCAACCATTCTCAAGTGTGTATGCATCATTCCTCTTTCCCTCTCTCCAACAGTCAGCTGTGGGGAATGCCTCCATACTTGAACATCTACAGTTTTGAACATTGGAAAGGTTTCTTACTCTGTTCCTTATACTCTCTTGATCCCTGGAAGCCCCTCTTAATTGTGACTGGAAGTGGGGGCTTCCCTGATGGGGAATTCACATTCACATACTTTTCTTTCCTCCCCTTCTAAAAATTAGCTAGGATAGGAGCTAGAGTTACAGAGCTACAGGTACTACATCAAGTAGGTTTTGGACAACAGGCTACTCAGTGTACATCACTTAATTGCAGTTGGAAGTACAAATGAAAAAAGGCAGGGTTGTCTTTTACAGGGTTTAGCTAGGATAGGTTTATTGAAAGAGCATATTTTTGGAGGTCGTGGTCTGTTATGGAAGTGGGGTCTTGCTAAGACCAAATTCTAATACTGAAAATCCACCAGTTTGTGGGTTTATTGTGGTGTGCTTGGCTGAGGTGGTTTGCTTTTGCAGATGCTGAGTTTGCATATTGGTTTACTTTATAGTAGTGAAACTTGAATTTGGATATCAGAGTTGCGTAAGAAATAAATGATGTAACCAAGAACTACTTGGCAGCCTGCTATACCCTGAAATTGCTGAAGCTCAGCTGAGATTTATTTGCTACCCAAAATTCTGCTCATGATATGATATGATTCTGCTCATGAGTGATATGATTGAAAGGAACTTGAAGAAGTGTGTGACTGTACTATTTTCATGTGGCTTTATTTTTCCTTATGTGCAAGCCATTAGGATCAGGAATGCTTGGAGCAGGGAATCCAGATAAAGAAAATTGAGGGATGTAAAACTACCTTTAAGTGTGGTCACATCTTGAGCCTAAGTTCTGTAAAAGCCAGAAGTGCAAGTGTATTGAGTAACACAGAGCTGTCAGACAGCCTGCCTCGGGTAGGATCTAGTTAAGACACCACCTTACAGTAGGCACTGAACCAGCAATCACACAGGGAAGGTCCGTTTGTGTGTTTGTTTACAGGCATCTACTTAGAACTGGGATATGAGAGAGATGCTCAGCAGAAGCCTGGCAATAAGCTCTTCTTCCCTCCTCCCCCAACCTTCCCACCTTTCCTTGTGTTATTCAAAAGTGACATTGAAGCTGAATATTTTCCAACCCAGCAACACTTTACAAACTACATGTTGTTTAAAAAACAACAGGGGAAAAACCCAAACACAAAACCCAAAGCAAACAAAAAAACCCCAAGCAGAGGGAGTGAAAAAGCTCCAAAAAGGGTTTATTTGGATGTGAAATAAGCTTAGGATGAAGGCTTCTAACCTCTTACATAAGCAAGTATAGTTGTCTGATAATTCTTGGAATAACTAACTCTTTGTAGAAAATGCAAAAATGGAATAAAAGCATAGGAGAGGTTGAAGAGACTTGATCTTGGCCTGTAGTCTTCAGGTAAGGAGCAGCAGAAGGAAGCATTTGCTACTGTGCGTATATTTCTTGCAAGAAGAGAACTTCTGACTAATTCTGGAAAGTGGATGGCTTCATCAAACTGAACAAAAAAAAATAAATTCAGTGAGAAAAGAAAACTAAATCGGAGGTAAAATAATAGTTTCCACAGCTGCTTATTCCTCCTACCCCCTTTCCCCCAAATTAGCTTTTTTATTGTTTGGATTTTGATTCTATAATTAATAACAGAAGGAGCAGGTTCAGGTCGTCATGTGTGTGTTTTAAGCCTGGTTTTGGGTTTGGATGCACAGACATCGAATGTGATTTGCATTCCCTGCATTTTCCTGTGGAAACAAGATATTTTTTTCTTTATATGTTGCATTCAAGAAAGGACAAAAAAAATTGCATTTGATCAATTGGAATATGGTTTGGGTTTTAGTCTTATTTTTTTAAAAAAATTTTCATTAATTTACATTCAAAGATTTGTATGAATTTATTTGGGAAAGGATTTAGTCCCGTTTAAAAGGGGGGGAGGAAATAAGGTTTTTCAAAGTTACTAGTTATTGATGCAATATTGGTGTATGTGTTTGCTTTAAAATTTTAAGGTTAATTTTTTTTTTTATGTAAATGTTTATTCCCATCCGGCTTCAAACATTCCTGCGGTTTCTATAGGGTATTGAAGGCGAGCTCATTGTTTATTAATAAGCCCCTTTGCGGTGCTCATCTATTGCTGTCCAATCTTTGCAGGTGCTGAAGAGAAAATTTTGGAAGAGTTTAAAGAAACACACAATGCCGACTCTCCAGATTTTCAGCTCCAGGCAATGATCCAGGCTGCTGGCAAGCTCGTACTGATTGACAAGCTGCTGCCAAAACTGAAGGCTGGTGGCCACAGGGTGCTTATCTTTTCCCAGATGGTGCGCTGCTTGGACATACTGGAAGACTACCTCATTCAAAGACGGTGAGAGCAACAATATAATACAATTCTAAATAAACTGTGCTTTCCTCAGTGGCCACAGTATTTAACCTGTGAGCAATCCATTTTGAAAAGGGATGAAATGCAAACACTTCACAGTATTTTCTGTAGCGATTTGAGTAAAGGGAAAAGCGTACCTATGAATTGCAAGTCCTGAGATTTTTCTTTCGGGTGAGCGCAAAACGACCTCACGTGGAGAGCTTTAAACCTCTCAGTTTACTACTCAGTTAAATGTTTTGGTGGCTCTAGAGCTTTTTAGCTTAAGCCCAAATATTTATTTCATTCTTTGGAGTGAAAGTTTCTTCTTTCCAAAAGGCACAAGGCAAGAGACAAAGTAGTACATCTTCCACTGATGAAGTTAGTGTGTACAGGAGCGGTCACTCAGGGGGTTTTTTTGTAGTTCTTTGACCCTACAGTGGCATATTTTCCTTTTTCAGTGTTCTGTTGTTGTTTTGGGGTTTTTTTTTTTAATGTCATATTCTTAAAAAGAAACAATGTCATTGTAGTAAAGTTGTCCTTGTAATGCATCTTTATTTCAGGTACCCATATGAACGAATTGATGGCCGAGTAAGAGGCAACTTGCGTCAGGCAGCTATTGACAGGTTTTCGAGACCTGATTCTGATAGGTTTGTTTTCCTGCTGTGCACAAGGGCAGGAGGTTTGGGCATTAATCTTACTGCTGCTGATACCTGCATCATTTTTGATTCAGACTGGAACCCCCAAAATGACCTCCAGGTAATATTACAAGAGATGATTTTATTGAAATTTTTTCTTTGCCTTTTCGCTGTGAAATTTTCTTCACCTACAAGACAAATTATCTGTTGTCCCTCTCTTAAAAGCATACGTATCACTATGTATATTGAAAGCAATAACTTTAAAAGTAAGTTCTCTGTATTGATCATCTAATTAATTTTTTCCCTTCCTTTTGTGGCCTGTAACTGACTGCTGTCTTTGTTTCATCAGGCTCAAGCACGGTGTCACAGAATAGGACAGAGCAAATCAGTGAAAATTTACAGGTTGATAACAAGGAATTCTTACGAAAGGGAAATGTTTGACAAAGCTAGCTTGAAGCTTGGCCTTGATAAGGCTGTGCTGCAATCGATGAGCGGAAGAGAAAACGCTACAAATGGGGTGAGAATTAATATGTTAAGGTGCATGGTCACCAAATGCTATGAGTGTGTAGCGCTTCTCCTGCTTGTTTGTGCTTTAGCTGGAGAACAGTGGTTTTCAGATGGGGTAAGGCGTGTATTTTAAAGTAGGGTTAATTAAGGGCAAGTCTACATGAACTGGCTCGGCCTATCTAATGGCTCACTTGTTGCCAAAAGGGGGCAGGTGGAGTCATGTTCCCTCAATCCTCATCCATTCTCATCATTCCACCCTTTACATTTTGTTGATCCTGGCACTTCTTGGACTTCTTCTAGTCAGCATTTTCTGGTGTAGCATTTTTTGCTTTGGACTTTTTTTTTGCTGTAGCTTTTTGTCAGGTTAGTAAGTTAAATCTGCTCCTGGGAGGAGTTTAGCAATCATCAGAGCCAAAGAGAAGGGAGTCAGTGACAATGAATTATTAAATTGTTTAAACCAGTTGTGTAACTTCACTCTAAGAATTTTGTTGTTTGTATCTTTCTTTTAAAGGTGACTTCAACGTGAATATTTAATTGACCAACACCACGTTATCTTAGAGTTTCAGTTCTTAAAATGCTAAATAAGAGGACAGTCAGTCGGATTGTGTTGTCAGATGTATGCATTGGCTGATGTCAAACCCAAACCCTCTCTTACACGTTACAGGTGCAACAGCTTTCTAAGAAAGAAATAGAAGATCTTCTTCGAAAGGGGGCATATGGTGCTCTGATGGATGAGGAAGATGAAGGGTCTAAGTTTTGTGAAGAAGATATCGATCAGATTCTCTTAAGGCGAACACACACAATTACTATTGAATCTGAAGGAAAAGGCTCAACATTTGCAAAGGTGTGTATTGCTGTCCAGAGGAAAAATACTAAAGTGTGACCAGGATAAATGGAAGTGCTATTCAATTGCCTTCTGTGTCAGTTTAGTTTTTCAATGTACTTGTCTCAGGTATTTTCCTCACAAATGCTGGGTTATCTGTATTTCCTGTCATGACAGCTTCCCAGGCTTGCCCTTTTTTCTTTCTTGAATCTACCACTAAGTAGTCCTAGGTATTGTATTGTGTTTATGAGTGAAAATGTTCTTTGTAGCACGCAGTTAAGAAACCAGTGCCTATGTTTTCACATTTACTAGGCTAGTTTTGTTGCATCTGGGAACAGAACAGACATTTCCTTGGATGACCCTAATTTTTGGCAGAAGTGGGCAAAGAAAGCTGAACTGGATATTGATGCTTTAAATGGAAGGGTAAGAGTTTTGTGATAGTTCCTAGTACAGTTAAATTGAAGATATTTCCCCCTCCCCCCCCTCATCTCCGTGCCTTTTAAATTTCTACATTTTCCCTTTTGTTTTAGAATAATCTGGTTATTGATACACCAAGAATAAGAAAACAAACCAGACTCTACAGTGCAGTTAAAGAGGATGAATTGATGGAGTTTTCAGACCTGGAAAGTGACTCTGAAGAAAAACCTAGCACAAAGCCCCGTAGGCCTCAGGACAAATCACAGGGTTACGCAAGAAGCGAATGTTTCAGGGTGGAGAAGAACTTACTGGTTTATGGGTAAGGATATTACGGAAATCAAATACACTGATTGCAGCTAAAGAACTGAAAATATGGAAATTATATATAGGAAATAACTTGTCCTTTTCTTGGACACGTTTGCATGATTTCTTACTCTGTAACCGTTACCTCATTACGCTCTACACGTATCAGTGAGATTTTTAAATCACTAAGTTATTTAGGTTAAAGTATCTGAGTATCACTGGTAAGATACATAGTTTTGTGATGATGGAATAGTTGTTTCTGCTTTCTCTTAATGCAAGGAATTTCCTGAGTTATCGAGGTTTAATCTTTTTTTCTAGATGTTGTGGAGAATGACGTGATGTGTGTTTGTAAAGAACAATGTGGTTGTGAAATCAACAGTCAATCTAGAGGTTTTCAACATAGATTCTGGTATTTTGGCACCACTTAAATTCAGCTGTTTGATAGTTTATGTTTTCCCCCATTGGATTTACCCATTTGAATTTTCTCTCTTTGCAAGTAAATGGCTGTTTGGCTGCTAACAGGGTGGGCTTCAGATTGGTTGTCTTTATTTTAGGAAGTTGTGTACAACAATTGTTAATAATGGATTTCAGCATCAAAATAAGAATGATTCCCCAAATCCCATGGCTGTAGGAATTGGTCAAATTTCCTATTTGTAGCTTACATGGGACCATTAGTTAAACATATGTACTTTATTATTTTGAGTGTAGTTCAATTGCAGCTTTACAAGCAGTGAACTCGCTGCCTATTCTGTAAAATAAACATGCTGAACTCTTTGGTGCTGGAGGTTGGATTCCCTGACGTAACCTGCAAATGCAAAATGCATTAGAGCTAACACAGGAGGTCCCAGCTTGCTTGGTACCGGGACTCAAATCGAAACTCACAACTTAAAATACAGCCCTGGCTGTTGTATTGAACATGTTTTTCTTATAGCTGGGGTCGGTGGACTGACATCCTCTCACACGGGCGCTATAAACGTCAGCTAACAGAACAAGATGTGGAAACCATCTGCCGGACTATCCTGGTATATTGTCTTAATCATTACAAAGGGGATGAAAATATCAAAAGTTTCATCTGGGATCTGATCACTCCAACTGCAGATGGGCAAACTCGAGCTTTGGTTAATCATTCCGGTATGTCTGCCACAATCACATAATGATGCTAGTAAACAGGGAAGAATTGCTTCAGTCATGCTGTGTGTTTAGTTTAAACTGTAGCCATTCTGACATGTTGTAGGATCTTGTCAGATTTTATGAGTAAGGTGGGCTTTGACTTGGTCTGTCCTTAAAGGGGACGTCTCCTGTAGATGCTTTGTAAGACACGGTGCTCTTTTTCTTGAATCGGTTGGAAACAAATATTGTAGCATAATTTTTAAGTGGCATCTACCGCTGGAGTTAATCTCTTTCAAATTGCCATAAATCAGAAAGCTTGTTTCCTTATGGCCACTCAGATTCGTGAGAGATTTTACAAGAAATATTTATCTAACACCATTTCCTGGCTAGCGCTTTGAATTTTTGAAATCTTCACACCTAAATTTGCATGAAAGTTTTGGTCGATTTTGTTATTTGCAGTTTTCTGTGGTGAATTATGTTGCTGTTTGGTTTTTGGTGGCTGTGTTGCCCACAAAGTAATGAATATAGCAGTGATACTTAGCTTTAAATGTATATTTCTAATGTGCTTTGGGGTGAAAGCTTTTCTATTCAGATTGTTTAAGAAATGCTGGGGTTTTTACGTAGGTCTGTCGGCACCAGTGCCCAGAGGGAGGAAAGGCAAGAAAGTAAAAGCCCAGAGTTCCCAGCCAATGCTGCAAGACGCCGACTGGCTCACAACCTGTAATCCAGATGTATTATTTCAAGAAGACAGCTATAGGAAACATCTCAAACATCACTGTAATAAGTAAGTATTAATAAATAGTTCATTTAGAAGGTGTTTTTTTTTTTTACGACGTGCTTTTGAAAGGTCTACAACTTCTTTTGAATATTTTATTTAACAGAATGCAGGGCTATTTAATAGGATGTGAAAGACATTATTACTTTTTAATTTGGGAGTAATCATCTTAACAGATATCTGGATGCTTCTGTAAGCTCTTTATGCCTGATCAGCGCTTAAAACACAGTTCTGATGAAACCTGTTTTCTACTAAGTAAGAATGGAATCATGAGGTTTTTGCCTTTTTTTTATCATATAAAGGAAAGACTATATCTCTACACCGTCTATTTTTCTTGACAATTGGCTATCTTTTAAACAAAACCGGTTTGTCTCTTATCTTTCTTGTGGGGTCTCAGGCTGATGTCCTTTAAAAGTTCTCTTCCTCAGATGTTTCAACTCAAATGTCCAGTTCTTCCTTTCCAGAGTTTCAGTTAGTGGTTCACCTATGTGTGGGTGTATCTCTTCTCTTTGTTCTTTTTCTCCCGTCCTCTTGCTCTCCACATCACACAGAATATTTCTTCTTTTCTATTTTGTTCAAGATAAAATTTCTCACTCAGCTCTCTTACCTGAATCAGTGCCCTGATTTGATTTTTGCGACTCTAAGCACGTTACGAAGCTGACAACCTTTGGGGATAAAGATCATTGTGTTTTGATTAGGATATTATGTTGCTTTACTGTTCCACGAGTGTCTCTTAAAAGCCTCTTTTAGATTCTTTTAGCTTTTGTTTTGTAATATCTTAGTTATTTTTGTGTCAGCTTCTGTCCACAGTGTGCTGGTTTTCCATCTCAGTTTTGCTTGCTATAGCCTCTGTTTACAGACGGTGAACCTAACTCTTGTCCCAAAAATGTCTTGGCTGGGGTTTAGGGGGGAAGGTTGTTTGCTTTTTGGGTTTTGGTTTGGTTTTAAATTTATATTTTTCATTGTGTATATATACCATACAGTTGTATTGCACCGTTCCTGAAAAGTCATCATTACTTTGTGGCTTTTAGTATATATATTGCTTTTTACTGATACTGTTTATTGGAAAGAAATTATTGATTTGAAAAGTACCTGTGGCCTGTCAATAGGGGGTGTGATGTGAAGGAGGAAAGGCATTTAAAGGGTTTATTAGCTCCTTTCCAGATGCTAACCAAGCTTAATTCTCAGCTGATGAAAACAGATACTTGCAGAATTATGTTAGCAAGTGCACATCCAAATAAGCTGCATTCTGATTTTTTTTCTAAACCGTTACTCTGATCTGTTATTACATTTCACTTGCTTTTAAAGTAATTAAATTCGTTCCTGTAACATTATTTTAATCTCTCAGGTAACATGTCCTCATTATTTGTTATCAGCTTGCAGATCAGACTTAAACTCATTTTTAAAATATTGCTCCTGTAATAATGCAGTAGAAGAATTACAAGGGTAGGAAAGGCTGATAAATCACTGTGCGAGAATCTTTCCAGTTGCTGTCTTTCCTTCACTTCCACCAGGAATAAGTAAATTGTAGAAGCAACATGTTTAGCCCAGGTAAAATCAGAGGTGGAAGCAAATTAATAGTCTAATTTCCTTCAGAAGGCAACAGTAACAAAGCTTGGCAAGAACCAGAGTCCTTACCAAACACGAATGCTGCTTTAATGGCTAGGACCCTGGAAAGGTGCAAAGATCCTCTGGTTTTTGGTTGATGTTGGTTTTTTCCCCCCTGCTCCTCTCTTTGCCTTGATGTAACAGCTGTTATTGCTTAATACTTAAGATGATAGAGGCCCTCAACAGCTTATTTACATAGCCACACAGGGAGCAGGGACACCTTACTGGTCCCAGTTATCATGCATACAAAAAGAAGCATGTCTGACATGTTTTGAATTGCAGACATGACCTTCATTCAAATCCCAGCTCTTCCAAGGTTTGCTGGAATAACATGTCTAGAATCGCGTATTGCTCCGGTTGCATCAGATCTCTAATGAGGAGCTCTCAAAACTGGTGGTGGTCTAAATTTTTCATGCAAGTGGGTGATCAGATTTCTGCCCCCCAGGTCACCCTTAGCTGTTCCAGGAGCAGCAGCAATTCAACAGTTGCCGTGATGGATTTGGGTACAGTGAGAGGGCAGGCTGAATAAGCTCTGGTTTAGCTGGTACTGATTTTACTTCGTGAACTAGGCAGCAGGGGGTGCCCTGAATTGGGTAAACATAGGAAAGTGGGATTATTTTCAGGTAGATACCTTTTTTTTTTTTTACAGAGAGGTGACCTCTTTTCTAGTCTCCTTGAAAAGCCAGAGCCTGCCATTCTTTCTCCTGCCAGCTTCAAGTGTGACCACACCACCTGACAGCACTTCCAAAAACCACTGTACTATGGCAGAGAGAGGGGAAAATAAACATGGGCAATGAAGGTTTTTCACTTCCTTGTAGCACTTAGGTTGTGCACAGGTAAAATCAAATAGCAGTTTGAACTGTAAAGAGTAAAAATAGTTAATATCTCCCAAGGGA
>VXBJ01003089.1:122976-133422 GCA_013400055.1 Nycticryphes semicollaris
GGCAGGACCTTGCTCTTAATAGGCTTATTCCTGGGGAAAGCAAGCAGTCTGCTGCAGCTGCTGAGATTTGCTAGTGGCTTTCGCACTGCTTTGCTGTTCAGGAAGCTTAACTGGTGCTTGTTATTCCCTAACCAGAACCAGGAGAAACGCTGCTGAAGTTTCTACTACTTCAGGCAGGCTAGAATAGAATGCACTTGAACACTGAAATGGAAGAAATCAAACGATACTCATCTTCTTTGCTTTCAGCATGTGTTTTGCAAACATGGACTAAAACCTTACTCTGGTCCTAGAGCAAAAGTAAAACAAAAAATCCTTCCTCTGCATAAGTAGACTAATAAACATAATTAGAGATTTTTAGTGTACACGCTTCAGTGAAATTTGAAGTGATAATGGGCGTGGAATGAAAATTGACATTCATTAGATGTCCCTAGGTTGGTGCCCGTTTCATAATGTTGAACTTTATTAATAGTGACGCTAATGAGGATCCACTTCCTAGGACAGAATTGCAGATCCAGCCGCTTGGTTCTTGAGAACTGCAGCTTTAAGATGCTGGTTGCAGGCGTTTTGATTTTCCTAACTGTTGATTTTGCTAACTGCAGAAGTGTTGCAGTGTAAAACTAGAGTGACTTGCTGTTAAATTTGTCAGTTGGTACATTGTTGTACAGAAAACTTGGTCTGCCTGCCTCCTCCCCCCAGCTTTTAAATTCTAGTCACCTTTTATTCTTCAAAACTGTCTGTATGTTAACTTCTTGTAAGGTGACCTGCAAGGATGGTTGTTTTTGAATGGATTACTTAAGCTTTGGAAGCTGGACTGTGTCACTGTACTCAAAAAATAAGTGAGTTTAAAAGGTGACCTTCACACTGAAGGTTCATTACGTACTTTTTTTCCTTTATGCAGGACCGAGTAATGATCAACCGATTAGACAACATCTGTGAAGCGGTGCTGAAAGGGAAGTGGCCAGTAAATAGGCGCCAGATGTTTGATTTCCAGGGGCTTATACCTGGGTATACTCCAACAGCTGTGGACAGCCCTCTCCAGAAAAGGAGCTTTGCAGAGCTCTCCATGGTTGGTCAAGCCAGCGTCAGTGGCAGTGAAGATATCACTGCTTCTCCTCAGTTATCCAAGGCAAGGCTGCATCTTTCTTTTTCTTACATAAAACATTTTATCCTGCGTTAATCGAAAAAGAATTAAAGTATCATTTCTTTAAATAAAATAAGAAAATCAGAAAAGTGTTTCTTTGACTTAAAATGAAGGCGTTGGCTTCAGAGTTATTTGTTTTGGGCTTTTGTTCTAAATTCAGAATAGCAAATAGAGCTTTGCTAATGCTTGGAAATGCTCATTTTTCATTAGGAAGATGCACTCAATTTATCAGTTCCACGTCAGAGGAGGAGGAGACGAAGAAAGATTGAAATTGAGGCTGAGAGAGCTGCCAAGAGGAGAAATCTTATGGAAATGGTTGCCCAGTTACGTGAGTCTCAGGTGGTCTCAGAAAATGGACAAGAAAAGGTTGTAGATTTATCAAAGGCCTCACGAGAGGCAACAAGTTCTACCTCAAATTTTTCATCTGTTACTTCAAAGTTTATCTTGCCTAACGTCTCCACACCCGTGTCTGATGCCTTTAAAACTCAAATGGAGCTGCTGCAAGCAGGTCTTTCACGCACACCCACAAGGCATCTACTAAATGGCTCTTTAATAGATGGAGAACCGCCCATGAAGAGGAGGAGAGGAAGGAGGAAAAATGTAGAAGGGCTTGATCTGTTATTTATGAGCAACAAACGGACATCGTTGACTGTAGTAAGAGAGCAACCTTTTTGTCTCCTATTTGTTCTTCTGTCTTTAGGACTTTCTGAATGTGAGTTTAAAGTGGTGTTATACTCTCTCAGATAGTCATGTATGTTTTTCACTCGGCCAGATTGTTCTTTGTGTTCAGAGCTGCTATTTCTTTTTGAACCAAACCAAATGTCGTTCACATCAAGTTTTAACTCTAGCAAATTGTAGCTGTTTTAAGTGTCTTGTACTTTCAAAAATACTTTTTTTAAATCAAAACGCAGATTTGTAACAACGTGGTTTGAGGCTTAAGTATGTCTGTCTTACTGTGTAGAAAAAGGAAGTTCTTGGGGGCCATTAACAGTAAATGCACCAGAACTGCTCTGTCTTTAGCTGTATGTTCTTTAATGCTCAAGGATGCTAAATTTACAAAATTCCCTAATGTAACGGTGTTACTTTACATAGGATGAATATTTAAAACCCATTAACTCTTGCGTATGTAAAATCTCCTTGAGCACTTAGCTTCAGTCCCTGAAATTGTTTCTCCCAGGTAACTGTTCCCTTGAAGTGAGAATTAATACAGATATTAATGTTTTCAGGAGGATGCAGAAGTGACCAAAGCTTTTGAAGAAGATATGGAAACCCTACCAGCAAGGAACATTCCATCTCCTGGTCAACTGGACCCAGACACTCGCATCCCTGTAATCAATCTAGAGGATGGGACCAGGCTGGTGGGAGAGGATGCTCCTAAAAACAAGGATTTAGTTGAATGGCTTAAATTGCATCCTACTTACACTGTAGATATGCCAAGTTATGTACCAGTAAGTATGTGACTCCGAGAGCGTTGTCGTGTTACCTTAATACAAAAGTTAGTTTTACAGATGTTAAAATGAATTCCCTCACATTGGGCATAGTTGTTGGATTTTGAAAATGTTGGGTTTCAGTAGAGGCTTTTTCTTTAGCCACGCTCACTCTAGTGTCTGAAGAGCCAAAGGGCACCAGGGTGTATGTGTTGCTCTTCCTTTCTTAGTGTTTGTATGGAACAGTGTGTTAGAGCAGCGTTTGTGTCAGGTTCTGTAGCATTTCTTCATCTGAGAAGATAATCTCAGGCTAAAGTAATTGGCTCCTCCTTAACACCGTTGCAAGAAGGGGTTCTGTGATTGGTGATTTTTGTCAAGAAAAATGGAAAAATCTATCTAAAAAGCAATACATTTCTCCTCTTTCCAGAAGAGTGCAGATGTGCTGTTCTCCCCATTTCAGAAGCCGAAACAAAAACGACACAGATGTCGAAACCCTAATAAACTGGATATAAACACCTTGACAGGAGAAGAAAGGGTACCTGTTGTAAATAAGCGAAATGGAAAGAAGGTAAAAATGAAGTTAGTTCAGTGGCAAGTCTTTAACAGGGTCTTTGCGTGGGGAAAGCTGGTTTTCTACTCCAAGCTTGCTTTCAAAAAGCCAGTTGGCACCAGCAGCTATTTGTACTTCAGGCTGCTGCTCAATACCTTTAATTCCGTAATCAATAGGTTCATATTAATCACTTGAGTAAATAACTCTTACTTTTTAAAACTATACAGCACGTTCTTTCAGACACAAGTTTCATGACTAGTCTGCCTGAGCTGCAGCATTTTACTGTACTTTAAAACACAATCTCCTCAATTCTAGTATCTATATTCTGTGTGGTGTTCCACGGTCTGAACTGAAACTCTTTACTGCCGTTCTTCAGGGATGAAAGAGCAGAGATAGAAAACACCCACATAAATAGTTGGTTTGTTTTGGGTTTTTTTAATGTATTAACCTTGTTTTCTGTGTCAGATGGGTGGAGCTATGGCCCCTCCAATGAAGGACTTGCCAAGATGGCTGGAAGAAAATCCTGAGTTTGCTGTTGCTCCAGATTGGACTGACATTGTTAAACAGTCTGTAAGTGAAACTCTTGCTCCCCGCTTCACTGTAGATGACAGCAGGGAAAACTGGAAGGCTGTATAAATTGATTATTAAGTCTTTATCTCACGGCTACTTTTGAGATGAGGAAATTGTAGTCTCTGGGTGGGAGTTGCCAAACTCGGGGTGGGGGCGTTGGGGTGATAGGAGGCTGCTGCAGAGGGGGATTGGAGTACACTCGAAAAATCAGCTGCATTAAGGCAGCTTTCAGCATTTATTTAGCATTATTTTTTTCTTATAAGCAACGATCCTTAATAAACACGAGTATTCACGTGTTAGGGACTATTAGGAAAATATTTGTCGCCTTCACAGCAGAATTCACCATCTCATCTTGGCAACAGGCAGCATCAAAAGATGAGGTCTTCTGCCTTTTGTTTGACAACAGTCCTTTGAAAATAAAGGGTACAATTCTGCAAATGCTGATTTTAATAAAATACTGCTGTGCTGCCATTCGGTGTGAAGTACAAAGGTACAGACTTGTAACTGCAGAATTGTCAGAGGTCGAGGCTTTTTTTAATGAGGCGACAGCGTTTCAGCACGTTTGGTTTTACTGCCGTGTTCTTTAAAGGTACAAAACCTGTGACTTTGCTTTCTTCACTTTTTCTTACGTGCTCTACTGCCATCCGCCTCGGCGGCTGGTCACGATTTGAAAAACCACTTTTGGAGTGTGCTGAAGCAGTTAACTGCTGAGAGCTATAAAGGCTCGTGGAGAATAAAGCTTGTTTTTCGCATCCCCTCCTCAGGGTTTTGTTCCAGAGTCCATGTTTGACCGTCTTCTCACTGGACCTGTTGTGAGGGAGGAAGGAGCGAGCAGAAGAGGAAGAAGGCCAAAAAGTGAAATTGCCAAAGCAGCTGCAGCAGCTGCTGCTGTAGCATCAACTTCGGGAATCAACCCACTACTAATGAACAGTCTGTTTGCTGGAATGGACCTCACAAGCCTCCAGAACCTGCAGAACCTGCAGTCTCTCCAGCTCGCAGGCCTCATGGGCTTCCCGCCGGGGCTAGCAACAGCTGCTGCTGCTGGGGGGGACGCTAAAAATCCGGCTGCCATGTTGCCTCTGATGTTGCCAGGGATGGCAGGGTTGCCCAACATGTTTGGACTAAGCGGATTGTTGAATAACCCCATAACGGCTACTACTGCAAATGCCACTACTGCTTCCGGTCAAGGAGAGACTGAGGATGGCGCTTCAAAAGCCGAAGAGAAGAAAAACGAGAATGAAGAGGAGAACAAAGACTCTGAGAAAAGCACAGACACTGTTTCTGCTACTGACTCTGCGAATGGATCTGTCAGTGCTGCTACTGCGGCGACGACCGCCACCACTACCACCACCACCACCACCAACACTGGATTGCCCACCAACCCTCTGGCCTTCAATCCTTTCCTGCTGTCTACCATGGCTCCTGGCCTCTTCTATCCATCTATGTTTCTACCTCCAGGACTGGGAGGATTGACTCTGCCCGGTTTCCCAGCACTAGCAGGACTTCAGAACGCAGTGGGCTCCAACGAAGAGAAGGCTGCTGACAAAACTGAAGGAACTGCCTTTAAAGATGAAGAAAATCTGGAAGGCAGTGATGCAGAGGAGAGCCTTGATAAAACTGCCGATTCCTCCGTTTTAGAAGACGAAATAGCACAGGGTGAAGAATTAGACTCACTTGACGGGGGGGAAGAAATAGAAAACAATGAAAATGAATAACCAGTACCAGTTACAGTTAAAGTGTTTTAAACTTTTGACAAGTGGTAGTCCTACTGTTTACACTCACAGTTAATGTCCATACTTAGTTTTTATAAGCTGTTCTGTAACATAGTGTAGCAAAAAACAACAAAAAGAAAAAAAAACAACAAAAAAAAAAGAAGTTCAAGTCATGTTATACAGATGTGTCAAAAGGTATCTTGGTCATTAAGTATTGTGCAGTGCATTATTTATTATCCCTAGGAGAGATGAAATTTGAGAGGTGATCATGTCTTTTTAAGGAAATTGACATAATGCTCTGCTTTTTTCTTTTGGTTTTTTTTTTTTTTTTTCTTTTGGTACCATTGGTATTATGAATTAAGCAGCAATTTGTAACCGAGTGGCACTAATAGAAGGAAGTGCTGCTTAAAGGAAGGATGAAGTTATATATTTAATTTTTTTTTTTNGGAAGGTTCTTACAGGATAAAGCTACAGTTTAATCGTCTCGTGATCTTGTAATGCACTGGTATAAACAAAAATTAAAAAAAATCAGGTACCTTTTTTTTTTTTTTAAATTAAAGGACTTTGTTACTTTAGCCACAAAGCTAAACAGCATTACCTCAACTCTAAACTAGCCTTGAAGTTTACAGACATGACTTTGTAAATGTATTGTTTTTTTTTTTTTTTTTTTTTGCTGTGAAGGTCAAGATGAAATTTAACCATACATATCCTACTCGCGCTTCATTTTGACCGTACGGGAGTTCGCCCGCTCACGTGCACACACACACACACACNGGAAACTGCTATCATGTAAGATAAGATGTAAATTGCTGCCAACTGTAGTAATGATGCTTTTAATAAAAGTGACCCATGATATGCAGAGATGTAATTAGAGACTGTAGTGTGTAGGGACATCACGACCGGTGTTCGCTTTCTGTATTTGCATTGTGGCTTTTGTTTTTTTTTATAGCCTTTTTCTGCTATATTCTCTATGGATTAGTGGCTGTAGATGCTGAACCTGATTGCCTTCAAGGGACTAGGTGGGAAGAGAAACCTGGAATTACCTTCGTATTTTCCACTCGAAGCAACTCCACGGAAACGCACGCCGAAAACCCTACTTTACTCCTTCAAAGGGGCGCGAGAGGCTGAGGATACTTTCAGATGTGTTCAGCGTGTGATAATGTGGTACACTAAAGAACAAAAGGGCAAAAGAAAAACGAGGCTTTAATAGGCACAATATCTAGGTCATTTATCCTTGGTTAATGGGTAGAAAAACACAATGCTGTGGTGACAGCAAGGGGATACAAAGGCTCTGTGGTATCCTGTAGACCAGAGCTTGTGATGCCAGAAACCACTGTGTCAAACAACCTGACATGAAACTAAAACTGACCCACTTTTCATAAAAAGCAGGGTCTCTTCTGGAGAGCTACCGATTTGTACCCTTTTGTGACCTTTTGATATTGGAGATAATGTACCGTTTGAGAACTTGTGTTTTCACAGCGTTGTCACCTTGACACACACGCACACGTAGCCGTCTCGAGAGTGAGGATGAAAAGCTTAGGTTTTCAGGGGAGCAGGTGAAAAATCAGCTGAGTAGCCACAGCTGTAGGTGGACCCCAGCCTCAGGACTAGTATTTATCCCTGGGTTTGGAAATGCTGGAGACCTGCAAACCCGGCTCTCTCTGCCCACCAGAGCTCAGGTGGACAAGTTACCTCAGGTGGACAAGTTACTTCAGGTGGACAAGTTACTTCAGGTGGACAAGTTACCTCAGGTGGACAAGTTACCTCCAGGCCAAAATGCGGCCCTGGGGCGGTGGTGGGGGTGGGACACGGGGACAGGACCTGTGAAAAGGTGTCAACTTGGCCTGAAAGGAACGTTTCGTAAATGCTGTGAAAGTAGAGAAACGGAAAGGCTCAGGAAGCGAATTTTGTGTGAATGAATCAGAAGCTGAAAGGAATAGAGCTCGGGGCGTCTTGTAGATCGTACGGAGTTAATGAAGGGTCAGGAAGGAGTCCCACCACCACCAACGTCACTGAGCGGTGTCTCAGTTCCGCCTCTTTCTAAAACGTCACGCTTAGGCCAGGACAAAAAGAGGCCGAAAGCCAAGGTACGTTAAACGTGACCAGGTGTGTCACATGCTCTGCTCCTGTGAGCTGTTACCGCAGTTGTTTAAACACCCCGTGTCTTAATTGGGGTTGGTTTTTCTCCTACCTATAGAACTCCCGCTGTCAAAGCTGGTAGGTGCTTCCCGTTGTGAGTGTTCCACACACTGGTACCAAATACCCCTTTTGTTGTTTGCTTTGGGGGGGGTGGGGTTTCCCCCCCCTTTTCTTTAATTTTTTTTGTTTATTTTTAAATTCAGTTTTATAATTCCCAGCGAAGATTTACACAGACTAATGATATCCCTTGGGAGGGCTCTCTTTAATTGGCAAGACGAGAAATTATATTGTTAAATGCCACACTATAACCCCCTGTTCTTCTTCAAACCCCCGTCCTCTGTCGAAATGAGGGGGTGTGTGTGTGTGGAATTCTGGTAAGTGCCTATTTCTATAGGTTTTTGGCAGGGAAATGTCCACATCATGGCATAGGGTGTCCAAAGGGACACATAAGTGACTCTTAGCAAGCGTTCCTTGGTGATTATATTCCTCATCTGCCTTTCCTAATCAAAGAGAAACTGAAACTAGAGGACGGTTGGAACAGAAGGAACACCAGGGTAATGGGGGAGCCTCCGCACTCGGACCGTGATTTCCCCACGGCCTGGGTTCCCACAGGCCAAAGGGAGCGCTCACCTGCTGGAAACAAGGTGACATTTGATTTTTGGAAGGGCTATGGGGCCCCTGGTATGAAAAATGAAGTGGGGGGGATTGCCATCTAATGTCCAAGAAATGTATTACATGAAAATACGAAGGTTTTTCTTGGATTTGATGCGGAGGTGTTGGGGTTTTTTGGTTGGTTTTGTGGGGTTTTTTTACGTGTTAATTATTGAAAAGGTTCTTAACGGAGTTTTAAAGTGTGTCTAAATGAATAAAAGCTTACACGAGTAAGGTGCTTAGATCAGATCCTATTCTGCACTTGATTCACAGCTGGAGCACCCCTTTTTGGCTGTCTCGATGAGAAGCCACCTTCTGCCACCAGCCACCTCTTTTTGCTGGACCTCCTTGTGGTCCCAAAAATGTTACTTGGGTGAGCGAGGAGTACAAGGGACTTCTTTTTTTGGAGGGGGGTTGATGGTTGTTGCTTTCAGGAAGGAAGTATCTGTGTGAAGGTACAGCGAGGGTCGGGGTGCTGTGCTGACAGAGCCATGCCTGTGGGCATGCTGTGTGGCCCTGCCAAGGGGAACAACAAACCAACAACAAACCTGCTCGGGTGATAAAAAGACATTTATATATGTTTTTAAAGAGCTTGCAAAAGGGGTCTTGCAGACTTACTTTGCAGAACTGGACTGTAAAGGAGAACTGGTTCCGGTTGGAAGCTGTCACTGGTGATAGAGCGGACAAACCCCTCAGCTGGTCCCAAGTCTCTTCCATCAGCTCCGCTCTCGCAGTGTTCCCTATCAATGTCCCTATCAATGTCCTGCTTCTTGGAGCAACACCCGCCTCTTCCACTGAGCACCTTTGCCAGTCGGTGAAGCAAAAAGGGTGCTTTTTCCTCTGAGGGGAACCTAACATCCGGGATGGGGAGGTGGTAACCGGTTGTATTTCGAGTATTAACCTTCCCATGTAATTCCCTGGGGGGTTTAGGACTCCTGTTGCTCTGCAGTCGAGTGTCCTGGCTTCCTCTGAATCCTTAACGTCGGGGTTGGGCGTCTGGATATGTTTTGGAACCCAAGGGCTTGGTCCTGCTGCCTCCAAACTCCCCTGGAGACCTGGAAGGTGCTGGGCCCTGAACATCTCCTGACTCTGCTCGATGGGAGAGCACTGGTGGCGGGGCTTAATAAACCTTTTGTACCCCTTTGGCTTCTTCAATGATGCCTTGGAGAGACCTTGGGGCTGGCTTCTTGCATAGAGAGGTGGTGTTTCAGGCATCTTTTCTAACCATCTGCTCGAGCAGGCTGAGGAAAATACGGAAAGGAAACGGAATCTTTTTGCTGTGATCAAAGTTTGATGGGAGTTTGGGCAGCAATCGAGAACCCCCTTCTGAATGTAATTGAAGATGCCGGTTCACATTTGATGAGAAATAACATATATTTAGGATAACATGAACTATAGAGCAAAAATACATTTATTTATTTATTTATTTTCCTAAAGGGGGTTGGATCTGTGTTACTGGGTGGGTTTGTTTTTCCAGTTTTTATAGGTGGCTGTCAGCACTGGTGCAACCATCCAAGCTTCAGAGTTCTGAGCCGTTCCTGTTGCATTAGCTCAGTGCTGGTAGTTTCCAGTTGCAGTTTTCTGTTACTTGTACTCCCTCCCTCAGCCTCTGCTGTGAAAACATTTGGCTATGGGTGATAGCTGAAAGTCAGAGACTTCATTAAAACCTGGTAACTGTAGCCTACGTTAAAAACCCATCCCACCCGTCTAGAAAGTTTGCTGGGAGTCTGGAGAGTAGATGCAAACCTTGTTAATTGGAGTCTCGCTGCAGAAGCTCCTGTTTTCTTTTAGTTCCAACTTTTTACCCGCGAGCCTTATTAACCTAAAGGGCAATTTAGAGAGGCTGCACCGCGGATTCATCAATCTTTCAGGCAGTCGTATCCGTAAACCCAAGGGCAGGCAAAATGTGAGCTTTACGGTGTCTAGTATCGGTAGTAACCGAGCGCTCCCGGGTGAGCTCTGACACCGGAGCTTTTGAAGCTCTCCTCTTCTTGGAAGATGCTTTGGCCCTGCCAGTTTTGGGGAGGTCCAGGGAAGCTGTGGGCTTTGCCAAGGCGTAGGAGTTTGGGAGCAGCCTTTGCCGCTATCATCGGTCTCCTCCCACCGGGCTCCGGCTATTGTTGGGCCAGGGGAAGGATTTGCATATCTGTGAGCCCAGAGCCTAAGAACGTTTGCTCCCTCCGCTCAGAGGCCCTGCTAAGAAACACCATGATCCTTTCCCCACCCTCCCCCCTACCCCCCCCCCCCCCCCCCCCT
>VXBJ01003089.1:142798-154286 GCA_013400055.1 Nycticryphes semicollaris
CCCCCCCCGTGCATCCTTTTCCTTTCTCCAGCCACACTAGAGCCTCTGTGTGTTGCTGCTGTGGCAGTCTTGGGCCTTTGCTGAAATTTCCTGTCCTGGTTTGTTTTTGTTTGGGTTTTTTTGTTTAGTTTGGTTAGTTTTTTGTATTTCTCTGGTGTGGTAACCCTCCATCCCTCCCTCCCTCCCTCCCCATCTCAACCCCTCATACTGAGGCTCCCGGAGGGGATTGGAAGCTGCTGCTTTCCCTCACGTGTTATGACATTTGACCACTTCACCCTCAGCCAAACAGCAAGAAACTCACTGCTTCATTTCAGCATCCGAAATACAATTGCTTTTCAAACTCCCTATGGACTTTTTCCAGGCTACTGCACAAATTAAGCCTGTTCCTACTCCTTTCCCCACCACTTCCTTTCCCTACAAAGCAACAGCCTCTTCCTTCTTTATAAACTTTTATATAGTGCTATAAATTGTTGTGAAGATTTACAGATGCTGGACAAGACCCCCTGGCTGCCCAGAAGAGTTTGGATGCTGCTTCTTGGCTGTAGGGAGAGAGGGTTTCCTCCACAGCTTCTCCCCTTCTTCTTCCCACAGCAGCTCAGAAGGTGACCAGGAGCAAGCATCTCCCTCTCTCCAAGGTATTGTCAGCAAATTCAGATCTTTTCCAACCTGAATGATTCTATGATTCTATGAAATGGGGCCACCCCATCAAAAATTGTTTCAGCCTTTGGCTTCTTTGCAAGAGGCTAAGACCCAGGGGGCTCTCTGTGTCTTTTGGGTAGCTCTGTGGTCTCCGGGTTTGCACCCAAAGCAGAGCAGAGCTGTAGTTTCATTTCCTTTGCATGCTACTGAGCTCAGCTGTTCTGGCAGCAGCAAAGCTGGGCAGGGGGGCTCAGCTGTGAGCTGTGTGTGACCCCAGAAACACTTGGATTGGCATCTGCAAAAGGATAAGGAGAAGGCCCCCTGTGGAAACCAGACCTTCCTTGCTCAGCCTCTGAGGGCTGTACCCCACCTCCATGCTACTCTGCCGGCCTGGTTCCCGGTGGGCTGAGGCATCCAGTTCTGGGCACCTCAGTTCCAGAGGGACAGGAAACTGCTGGAGAGAGTCCAATGTAGAGCCACAAAGATGATTAAGGGAGTGGAGCATCTCCCAGAGGAGGAAAGGCTGAGGGAGCTGGGTCTCTTTAGCTTGGAGAAGAGGAGACTGAGGGGTGACCTCATGAATGTTTATAAATATGTAAAGGGTGAGTGTCAGGAGGATGGAGCCAGGCTCTTCTCAGTGACACCCAATGATAGATCAAGGGGCAATGGGTACAAGTTGGAACACAAGAGGTTCCACTTAAATATGAGGAAAAACTTCTTCACAGTGAGGGTGAGGGAACACTGGAAGGGGCTTCCCAGAGAGGTTGTGGAGTCTCCTTCTCTGGAGACATTCAAAGCCCACCTGGACGTGTTCCTGTGTGACCTGCTCTAGGTGTTCCTGCTCCATCAGGGGGATTGGACTGGATGATCTTTCAAGGTCCCTTCCAATCCCTGATATTCTGTGATTCTGTGATCAGATTACCATCATCCCCTCCTTTCCCCTCTGCTGACTGGGGAGGCTTCGTGAATCCATGGCCTGGGGAACCACTGCCACCAAGGCAAAGGATGGAGGGCAATCCTTTGAAACTTGGCCCCGGTTAATGTGGGTGAATTGCACCCCCATTTATGTGTTGGCTTAAAGTCTACATGAACCATTTTATCTCTGAGTCTAAATGCGCCTGCTAACCAAGCATAGTTTCATGTGGTTTTGTCCCTTATGCCCACAGTTATTGCTCCACTGTCGTGCCCAACATCTAGTGATACTGGTTTCTGCAATGAAAGTCAACCCGTGAAGATCCTCTGGTCAATGGATATTAAAAGCCCTCTGTAAGCATTATTTACTAGAAATGTTATAGTAAAAAAACCCCACAACTACTAGTGAGTGAAAACTAAGTGTTTATATGTTCCTGCTTTGGTGCTTAATGTCAGCTGCCGAAATGCTGGTAGAAATATCAGCACTGAAGATGCACAGGAACATAGACTTCATGTTTTACGATGGTCTGGTTATCTCATCAAACCTAAAAACTGGACTGTAAAACTTGTCTTAGTGACTTAAATCCTCAGCAGGAAGAGTCGCAGGCGACATCCGCTACTTTGATTTTTATTCATTTTTGGCTTTGAAAACAATACTCCGCTTCTCCAGCGTACTATAAAACCATCTTTTTGTAGATAGTTTGTATGTTGTGCCATTTGTACCCCCAGTTTGTCTTCACAGCCCCATTACTAGGTGTTACGTACTTATTTTGTGAAAGAAAAACAAACAAACAAACCACCTGCCAAACAGCTCAAGGAGGGGGATTAGAGCTGAGAAATCCCTGGCTGGGTGCAGCCGTGTCATGGGTCCTCTGTCCGTCTGTCCCCCCTGCCACCAGTCACGCGTGGGGCAGCTGCCCTGGCCGTCCTGTGTGAACCTGAACTTCTGTGTGAACCTGAACTTGTGCATTTCCTGCCTTTGTGGTGTTTGGTTTTGCTCCATTGTTGGCCTGCCCGGCCTCCCCCCTCCCCTCGCCAGCGGATGCACCCTGAATTCAGCGTCTTCCTATTCTCAGAATCCCTCCCTTATTTTCCTCCTCTGCGGGCTGCGGACAAACTTTTGTGCCTTTTCCATATTTTGCTTGATTGTTATTTTTTTTTTTCCCCCCAGCAGCTGAGTCAGCATCTCCCTTTCTCTGCGAGACACCAGCTCTTTAAAGCCTCCGTTATCTCGCAAGCGTGCCATTTGCTACAACCACCACCTAGAGCAGCGGAGATAAGCAAAGCAGTTGAGGGAGTAACCATCTCCTCGCAGCCCATGAATGCTTCCAGTCAGGCTGGGGAATAATAGAAATATTTATTCTCTGGAAGAGCTTCCCACAGCTGCTCTCGCTCCCTCTTTGTTTCAGCCGGTGCTGCCTATCTCGGTGGCAAACGGAGACGGAGCTGGGAAAGGCCTGAGCCCGGTGCAAAGTCCATCTCTTCTCCTCCTTAGCAGGATTTTTAGGGAGCATCAGGCTGAGCAGAGCTCAGCTTTGTCCCCCTCTCCTCCATGACATCCTCAGCTCCTGATGCTGCCAGAGGGACCCAGCAAAGAGCCTCCCACAGGCCCCCTTTTACCCCTGCGGTGCTACCCTCCCCCCTCCTTTTCTGATTTGTTTTGTTTTGTTTTTTCACAGGAAACTGTAAAGATGTTCTCTCTACAACTACTTGAAAGGGCATTGTAGAGAGGTTGGTGCTGGTCTCTTCTCACAGGGAATTAGCAATAGAACAAGAGGAAATGGCTTCAAGCTGCAACCAGGGTAGGTTTAGGCTGAACATTAGGAAATAATTTTTCACAGAAAGGGTGGTCAGACACTGGAATAGGCTGCCCAGGGAGGGGGTTGAGTCCCTACCCCAGAATGTGTTTAAGAGTCGTTTAGCTGTGGTGTTGGGGGATATGGTGTAGGGGAGGAATTTATAGAGTAGGGCTGATGGTTGAACTTGATGATCACAAGGGTCTCTTCCAACCTGAATGATGCTGTGATTCTATGATATAATTCCTTTATAAGCATCAACCAGTGTGGTTGGAAACAGGGTGGTGATACCAAAATCACAGAATCACAGAACGATAGGGGGTGGGAAGGGACCTCTGGAGATCATCTAGTCCAACCCCCCTGCCAACACAGGTCCTCCTAGAGCAGGTTGCACAGGAACTTGTCCAGATGGGTTTTGAATATCTCCAGAGAAAGAGACTCCCCCACCATTCTGGGCAGCCTGTTCCAGGGCTCTGACACTCTCAAAGTGAAGAAGTTCCTCCTCATGTTTAGATGGAACTTCTTATGTTCAAGTTTGTGCCCGTTTCCTCTTGTCCTCTCACTGGGCACCACTGAAAAAAGACTGGCATTTTTTTCTGCTTGGCAAAAGTCCTGCATGATGAGCCTGGAGTTTTGGAGGGGCAGCAGAGGCTGCTGTGTTTATGCTGAGATATGCATTCCCCCTCGGAAAGGGGGTGAGAGCAGGGGTGGGCAGACAAGCTTATGTGCATGCTGGCAGCCCAGAAAGCCAACTGCATCCTGGTTGGCATCAAAAACCACGTGGCCAGCGGGCTGAGGGAGGTGATTCTACCCCTCTGCTCTGCTCTCACTTTGTCTCCGGCTCTGGAGTCATCAGTGCAGGAAGGACAGAGACCTGTTGGAACAAGTGCAGAGGAGGCTATGAACATGAGTAGGGGCTGGACCACCTCTGCTACGAGGAAAGAGTTGGGGGTGTTCAGCCTCAAGAAGGGAGGGCTCTAGGGAGACCTTATAAGAGCTTTCCAGTACCTAAATGGGGCTACTGGAGAGATGAGGAGGGACTCTTGATCAGCTAGTGGAGCCATAGGACTAGGGGTAGCAGTTTTAAACTGAAAGAGGGGAGATTTAGATTAGATCTTAGGAAGAAATTCTTTCCTGTGAGGGTGGTGGGACAGTGGAACAGGTTGTCCATGGAGGCTGTGCCTGCCCCATCCCTGGAGGGGTTCAAGGCCAGGCTGGATGGGGCTTGAAGCAACCTGGTCTGGTGGGAGGTGTCCCTGCCCATGGCAAGGTGGCTGGAACTCCATGATCTTTAACGTCCCCTCCAGCTCTAACCATTCTATATTGCTTATTCTATGATTTTTTTATATTCATAAACTTCTCAGCATTCCATTTAACTTCTGGAGGTGTAACCCTCAGGGTAGAAGCCCAAATGGCCATTCAGGTGGAAAAATCATGCAGCATCTATTACAAACACCTGCTAGACCTGTGAGCTCATTTTGTAGCTCCTTCCTTGGTAACCCAAAAAGGGCTGTACCCAGGTTAGATGGAAAACTATTTTACTACACTCTTCTCTCTGGAAATAAGCTGTCGTGAAGCCAGTTTCTGCAATGGAGAGGCAATTGCTTTCTGGTGAAGGCTCCTGCTCCAGGTTTCAGGGGTGGTTTCAGGGGGATCTGCCATTTTTGTATCCAACCAGCAACTTCTACATCAGCTGTTTGTGATTAACATTGTTCTTCTTTCTCCCTTCACAAACAGCCTGAAGATCAAAGGCTCAAAGCCAGAGCACCAGGTTTATCTCAGTATACCGTGTCTGAGCCACTGTTTTTGACAGCCTGGAAGTGGCTGTAGGAGCCCTGGGCAACAGTTCCTCCCTGTCCTGGTTTTTGCACCCCTTTCTGTAAGGGATAACTCAGGAGAAGCCAGCGGTGTGTCGGGAGGCCAGGTTCTGGGTCTGTCAGTGATGTTTGTGGGGGTTAAATGTGATACTCCATATTTTTCAGGCATAGCAGACTACAAGAGCTATCTGATGTCTTTGTATAAATCACTATTTATTGGACTGAAAAGTACAGAGAGTTACTATAAGATGGAGCTGTCCTTCCTAGGGGCTGTAGCAACCTAAGGATGGCCAAGATCACCCCCAAGACTTTCTGCTATGTTCCACTGTGGTACAGAGATGTACATTTTTGTGGGGGGTTCATTCCCACCCTGCAGGCTGTTGGAAGAAACGGGATCTGGCAAGTCTGAGCTGTGCACAGCCTCCGCGGGGCTCCAGCTCCACCAGCACAGGTGGTGATGGGGGGTCTGCGAGCAGCTGTGCCTCGGGACCCCCCTGTCCCTCTCATCCAGACACTTTTACCCAACGTAGCAGTTGGAAGTGGCTGGACCTTGACCAATTTTTAATTACCGACGCACTGATTGAAAGGGTGGCAGCGGCAGCTACCTGGAGTCAGTAAGAATTGACTCCTGTCACGCGGTGGGTATATAATCTGCTCTCCCTGTGATCCTGCCGTGGGACCGGTGCCAGGAGATGAAGAGCAGAAACCTGATTTTTCGGGGGGCAGCGAAAGCCTGCGGCTTGTGCCAGCGGAGCAGAGACGAGTCCTCTGTGCCGCCGTGAATATCGGTGGTCCCTAGCTGGCCCTTGTGTGTGGGACCACTATTCCATAGCATCGTGGCATGGCATGCTGTGTTCTCAAATAAGAGAGAGGAAGGAAAAGGGCTGTAAGTAAACACCAACGGAACAGTTCAGAGAGCTGGCCGCTGCTGCCAGGCAGCCTCGTCAATAACTTGCATACTTGCCTCGGACTGCAGATTATTTCAATGTCAGCACTGATGCCATTTCTGGAAACTCCCTGCAGACCAAGGACATCAGAGGAGCCATTTTATTGTACTTGATGGGCGAGTGCAGGAGGCAGAGGTTACTAAGACCGGTATCACACACAGAGGACGCAGAATAAAAGAGGCAGCGTGAAAAGTTCCCGCGAAAAATGTTTCTTTAGCTCTAGGCACGCTGAAGAAAAGAACATCGTTTCCTCCAATTCCTGTTTTCAAATGCACATTCATGATTTTTGCAGCTGCTAATGTGTCCAATGCAGTGCCGAACTGTTCTCCTGAGCATAAGACTTCTCACCTACTACGCACATACTTAACTGCCTCTGAAACTCATTTATCTACACCAGCTACTTCCAGACTCCCTGGCATAAAATAGTTTTGCACCAAAGCTGTGTTTGTATTCTCATATGTGACAACACCACATGAGGTGTTTTGGTGTTATTTTGTAAAGTCTCTCTGTTCCTACACACCCCCTTTGGCTTTAGAGAGAGATTTGAGAAAAGCAATAGTTGCATTTTGAATAATTTTAGAAGCAGCGAATATTTTTCTGTGCACTCTAAAAGACACTTGAGAGCATAGAAAGGTCTGGGATCATTTTTTCAGAGGTTCTCACCAGAAGTCACAGTGAGCTTTATGGCTGTGGAAGCTTTCCAAAACCCCACACGTGCCCAGCCTGGGCAGCGTGCCTCTTTCAGGGCAGCCTGTGAGTGCCAATGACACCCAAATGCCCAATGCACCTGAGGGCTGCCAGCATAACCCCTGTTTCTAAAAAGTGACCTTTTTGTCACGGGAGAACCTCCTTGCGCATCGTGCTGTAGAGAGGGTGTGCCTGGCATTCCTAAATAATTCCTGAATAAGTCTTCCCAAACCTTTTGAGGAGCAGCACAGACAGGAGAAGGAGAGGAAAAGGGTTTGCTGTTGCCAACCTGGGCATCTCGGCAGCACTGTAAAGGCAAAACTTAGGGAGACATTGGGAAGGGTCTCATGTCACTCATTAGCACGTAGTTCCACGGGGCTGAATGGGGACCCTGGAGCAACAAAGGTGAAGGTGTGAGGACCTGAGGATGGGATGGGATGGGATGCGAAAGGATGGTAAGGGAAGGGATGGGATGGGATCAGCTGCCCCCACAGGCAAGTAGGTGGCTGGCTGAGGGCAGCTTTTCAAGCAAGAAGCAGCAGTTTGTCCATGCTGTGGGAGAAAGGAAGCGGGTGCTGTGATGTCCGAGGCCTAACGACTCTTGACCACGTTCATAACATCCACAAGAGCTTATGAAGACGAAATACTAATGCGTCGGCTGTCTGAATGCTCGGGCTCAGTGAATGCTGAGAAAGCAAAAGGGGCTTCAGCTATTTTGAAGACAACAAATCCAGACAAAAGATGCAGCAAAGCCGACTGTAACAGCATATGCCACAAAAAGTTCGCTCCTCGTCCTTTGTAGCCAGGATGGGCTGCAGCTGCAAGGCGGGGGGAAGGAGAGGGGGGGAGGCAGAGCAGGAGTGCAGCTGCTCCCCATCACGTGGGGAGAGCCCACGAGGCACCTTCTGGGGACGGGCTGGGAACAGAGGAAGGAGAAGGGGGGGGCCTGGGACCTGCCATGATGCTGCTGGTGCTGGGAAGGAAGCAGATACATTGGATGGAGGGACGGTGAGCACCAGGGCTACGCGTCGAGGTTCCCCCATGCATGTTGCCACCCAAAGGGAGAAAAAGCAGTTGTGAGGGTTGAAGTTGGTGCTGGCTGTACGGAGCAGTAGGAAGACACTTGTGTTGTCCCCCAGGAGTCCCAGGGCGGGTTTTTGTTCATTTGGAAAATCTAATGCTTTATTAAGGCTGTTGATTTGCCACCAGTTGAGCTGGAAGAATAATGGATGGATAAACTGGGCTTTTTTTTTATCCCTTAGATGCTTAGTAAATGTTTTACTGAACAGGCAAGCATATATATTGCAAATTCAGAAGGGACAGTTGGGAACCAGTGTGTAAATCTGGGTGGAGAAACCTCTGTATTACATCCTTGAAGCTATTTTGCAGATTTCGTAGATTATCCATCAGGGTTCAACACAGAGCAGTGCTATAGGCCAGCAGCAGTGATATTCGTGAAGCATTTAAGCACATAAAGTTAATGATGTGAGAACAGGTGTTCACTGCTGTAGTTGATGGGGAGGAGTTTGGTACAGCATCTACATAAGGACAATAAGAGCAGTGAGAGATTAGAATGCGTACGGGTAGCAACAGTGAGAGAAAATAAATACCAAATAGCAGAGGTGTCGTGTGTGAGCCACAGGGTGACTCTGAAAAAGGGTTAAAAAAGATGCTGCTGCAGAGGTTAAAGCCCCACCTCAGATGCAGGTAGGAAAAAAAAAAAAAGGAGTTTAAAATCAAGATATGGATGCTGTCAGGTACCTGGATGCTCGTCTCTCACCAGCATGAAGGGAAATACATACCCTCCTGAGACAGGTAGAGGGCAAGTAGATGGGTTGGGGTGATGGCACCACAGACCTGACACTGTCCAGCCAAAACACTCACTACCACAACTGTCCCCTTGCTGGGACCAAAGCCCCCCCAGCCCATCAGTGAGTATTGCTGAGAGCACTGTAGCACCAAATAGTGGCTTCTAAACACTGGGATTGCGATAATCGTGTATTTGAGCACTCGAGTTAATGCAATTTCCATTACTAGACCTTTTTCTTATTCCCTGTAACTTTCCCAAATTAATTCTAGGTTTTCCTGGCTCAAGCTTTCCTCATGAGTGACTTCTTGTTGTTTGAAATCTGGGGGAGGGATAAAGGCAGCAATGCAACCAGAAAATCAGTTTACTCTGATTGGCTTTTAACCAAATACAATCATTTAACAAAATAAAATTCCAAAAACCATATTCCAAATGAAACCAAGCAGACTTTGTTCAGCCATAGCACAACCTCACAGACCTCTGTGGATCAATCCAAATTCTAAGGAAACGGAAGTAATTCTTTTTGTATAAACATGCTAAGAGTGGATTGACAGGCTGGGGGGTTGCTAGAGTACAACTACGCACATATTCCACTCCTGATGACCTTTCTATTTAATTTTTTTTTCCATCTTCTTCTCCTGGAGTGTCTCCAAGCATGATGAACTCCACCGACACACAGAAGTGTAACCTCTGTTGAAATGCCCTGGGCAACTGGACCTGGAGCATGCAAACCTCTTAATAGCACAGTAGAAGACACTTGCTGTGAATATAAGCCAAAGAAACTAAACAGAGGATGAGGAGCACAGGCTGATGGAGTCTTAGGTCCTTTTCTGTCACTGTTGAGTCTTGATAATTAATCCTAATGAAATCTTGCTTTGTCATTTTATTAGATTAATTTGCTGATAGGGAAACTAATGTTTATAACATGCCTTACCAGCATGGGACTGGGATAAGAATGTCAATATGAGATTGCCTTGAAAAAATGGAAGTAAGAACAATGGGGGAAAGCATAAGCTGGAAAGGGAACTGCTGCTGTTGAGAAGTTGAGACCAGAGACAGAGGGAGGAGAGGAGCTGGAACCTGCCGCCTAACAGGACTGCAGCGTCTCAGGAAAGCATCTTTCTTATCAAGGAACACTAAATGTTTTTAATGTCTTGGAGCCTACCTACAGCTCCTGCTTGTGCAGTCTGGTGTCAAGCAAAGCCTAGAAAATTACACATTGCCTGAAGCACAACAAGATGCAATGGTAGGTTAAGAATTCACAGAAAACACAAAAGATCAGGACAAATTCTGCAACTTGCTGTTCATTTTAGCTGAGAGATTAAAATACTAGCAAAATGAAAAAGATGGAGCAGATGCAGCATCTCCATGGGGCTTCTTCTCGCAGCCGCCTTCCTAGTCCTGCCTTGTGCTTTCTCATCCTCTGGAGTGTCACAGCAGTCCCAATCACTACAAAGGCACATGGCAGCACTGCAGCACGCCGGAGCGGGTGCCCAGGGTTGTGGGGTGGTGGGAGGATGGATACGACCTGAGGCAATTCAGAGAGACACTTGTGTCTTCCTTGGAGGCCACGGGACTGCCCCACTTCAGGGCAAGGAGCCATATGCTGTTGGATGCAGAAACTCCTGGCTTTCCTGTCCTGGAGAAGCAGAGAGGGGTGTCCCATGCAGGCTGGACTCCCCAGAATGGAGGGTATCAAGCAGAGGAGGAAAGAGAGGTTAGTTGGCCCCTCTTCCAGCCAGCTCCACACTCATCCCACTTCCACAGCATCCGGCCTGGGGATCCCTGGTTGCATCCGGATGAACAGAGACTTACTGTCAGTGCGTGGGCAATTATCTTCCCCAGCAATTACACCTCCTTCTGTGCCAGAGGAAAGAGCCAGGCAGGCTGGGGGACACCTAGCTCCCCCTTTTACATAAATGCAACAACACCACCAGCACCGAAATGGGTTTCAATCAACTGGAAAAAAATGCTCAGCATCACAAGAAATAATTAAAGCTGAATTTCATGCCAAAGAAGATAATTTGATTTTGGTTTACCTCTTGAAGTTCTTAAACAGAAATAACTTCCAAAGTGGAACATAATTTTAAAATACAGAGTTAAGCATTTTCATTTTGAAATTTGTAGATATGTTCACATGAAAACCCCAAATGAAGCACTGGAGTATTTTTTTAACTGTCAGAACAGTTCGCCAAAAACATACTGAACTTGGCAAATAGTTTCAGCTGACCTATGGTTGCATTTTTTTCCCAAAACCATTGCTGCCTTGAAAAAACCGGTCCCATCACTAACCAGGAGCTCAGCCTTGGCCCTTTCAGCCTGCAGAAGGCCTTTATTTCCATTTATCGCTCCCTAATGTGCATAAAAAATTGCACATAAGATATAATTATTGAGCTGTGTAAACTGTGCGTAGTGGGATAGAGAAGAATGATGAGGTGTATCCACCGAGCTCGGTCCACATCAGTCACCGGCTTCCTGGGCAAATTCCTCACCCAGCTGAAGTCCAGAGCAAAACTCTCAGCAGCAAGAAGTTGTTTTATTTCAGGGGCTTGTTTTCTTTCCTTTCCTTTTCTTTTTCTTGTCCCCAGATCTGCTTTGAAGCACCGCTGAAAGTTTGGATCCGTTGTGGAAAAAAATAAGCCCAAACCAACACCCTGATGCTCTTCAGTGGGTAAATCTTATTTCGGAGGCTGCGGGGCTGCATCCTCCTGCTGCCACGGTGCGTGTACGGACTTTCAGCCCCCAGGTACCAACCAGCCGCTGCGGTGTGGGCTCGCATGGCACATACACACACATGTACACACACACACACACTCTCTCTCACCCACCTCTCTCAGCAAACACTCAACAAAGAAAGCCCTCCATGCGTTCCCCTTCCCCACC
>VXBJ01003089.1:154921-178721 GCA_013400055.1 Nycticryphes semicollaris
TTCCTTGCCACTTGTGCTGTTCATTTACTTTTTGGGCTCCCGTGCAAACGGGCTGCTGGCTTGGCTCCTGCGGCTGCCGCAGCCAGCTACCGCAGCACTATCTGCTTTTATTAATTTATTCCTTTTTTTTTTGTTTGTTTTCCCCCACTTTTTCTCTGTGAGAGGAAAAAAAAAATATAAACCAACAACAAAACAAACCCAAATCTTCTTCTTTTTCCTGCCCGTAAGGTCAAAGGGCACTGGAGCCCAGCGCGGGGCGGTTGTGTGAGAAGGTGTGTTGGTTAATGTTAGTGGCTGATTACTAAACTTCTCCTTTCCAACCGCAAAAACCCAGCGTGTCAGCCCAAATTAGCTAACAGCAAGGGAGTGTCCTGCTCGGTTTGCAGGCCACGGCACATCTGCTCTTTGAAGAAAGAAAATGAGCAAAATAGGGTTGGGTGGTTGGCGGTGGAGAGGGTGGTTGGTTGTTGCGTTGGTTTTTTGTTGGTTTGTTTTTTGGTGGGGTTTTTTTGGGTTTGGTTTTGTTTTTTTTTGCCTCTGAGCTACATCTGGCATCTCTCAAGTGTCTTCCTCAGTGTGTANAGCCTCCCGTTTGTGCTTGTCTTCATAAATATCCTGATGAGAGGCTGCCTCTGTGCTCGGCGTGGTGGGAAGCGGGGATGGAGGGTGGATAAAGAGCGATTCTCCGCCTGCGTGGGGGGACACCCTTCCTCCCCTCCCCGCCACCTCCTCTTCCTCCCCCTCCCCTCGCTGTTTGACCTTGAGTTCGTTCCCTGCTCCCGCTCCCCTCCTCCCACCCCCTGCCCGCCTGCATCTGGCATCCGAGGCAGGCTGGTCCAGCTGGGGGGCTGAAAATCCCCCCCTCCCAAAGAGCCTTAACCCCTGCTCCTCCAGGCAGGCTGTACCCTGGGTGCTTCCCCCTCCATCCCCAGTGCAACCCTGGGGACCTTGGTGGAAGGGTGGGGGTGATAGCTGGGAACAGCCCCCCTTGGGTTCCCGGGTGTCCTGCGCTGCCGCTCAACAACCCTAATCCGGTTGTCTTTTCCAGCAGCCCTACTGGGGAACAATGGGCGGCCTTGTGCTGGCCGAGGCTGCCCGTCCCCGTCCTTGCAGCTGGCGCAGCCACCNGGTTCGCAATGGGCTGTTTGTGCTGGGAGGCAGAGGGCTCTTCCAGCAGCGAGCACTGATCCTTCCTTGGGCAGAAAAAAAAGAAAAAAAAAAATTTGAAAAAAAAAAAAATAGCCTGCCCTGTGTTAGTTTACAACAGTTTCACCCACACAGAAAAAAGTACAATGGAGACAGATCATGCACAATGACAGGCTGCCGGCGGCTCCAGGGGGATCCATAATTTATGATGTTTTTCTTACCGATCCGGTTTTGGATTTCACAAGCAGGCCCGTTTCCTTCCCATTTGTTGCTTCCTTCCGTCCTCCCTTCGAGAAATTGAGCGCCCGGGCTCCAAACGAGCTGGTGGCAGTGGTGGCTGCCCGGCTCTCCTGGGGTGGCTGTGCTTGTACGAGGCCAGTGGGGGTTCCCCAGCCTCACTGGGGCACCCTGAATTTATTACAGAGAAAGGAGAATGCCCTGACACACACCTCCACACGCCGTATTTTGGCTTCCTGATGAGCCCACACGCTGCTGCCCTGAACCGCTTTCAGGTTCACCAGGTCACCTGGTAAAAGCAGGGCTACCAGGACTCCCAGCAATCGGCTGATTAAAGGTAAGAAGGTTAATAATGACTTTTAAGGGTTGTTCTTACTCAAATAAATAAGAATCAAAACTTAATCTGCTCTGTCGTCCGTTATCTAGCCATCACTCCCTTGCCAGAAATAGATGTACCAGGCCAAGATGTGGGTGGCCAGATGCCACCTCCGCAGGAAGCGTGGGTGCCATCAGTCAGAGCAGACATGGAGGTGTGAAGCTACGTGGGCTTGTGCAAAGGGCCAAGCCTGAACTGTGCATCTTGGGGACACCCCCCCACCCCTCCCCCAATTCCAGATCTGGAGCTGGATTTTTGGTTGAAGCCCATCCCTAACGCAAACCACTGGTCCTGCCTGCTCTGTGTCCACACTCCCAACCTCCCTGCACTCATCTGGGAGGCCACCTGCACAAGAGACAAGGACAGGAGCTGTTCCAAGGTCCCATCACCCCCCACCCCCAATCCGTGCGCTGGTCAGGGAGGGGTTGTGGGGCTGTGGACGCCCACCCTGCTGCAGATGGCTGGGTCATCCGGATGGTTTGCAAATGACCAAGTAAGGTTAAAACCACAGTCACTGTGGTTACCGGCGGCTGTGATTAGTCACACAGTAAGTGATCCAATTATAGCAACCCCCACCCCCCTACACACCCCCACCCCCTACTTCATCTGTTTAAAAGGACAAGCCCAGGCCTCCCTTAACTTGATTTCAGCAAGGATATATATCTGAAAGAAAAAACAGGAGCCTGAATTTGGAAAGGAGAGAGGTAGGGGGCCGGTGGTTTCAAAACCTGCCGTGGCTTACTGCTGGGGAGTCCTGTTTGCCCCTGAACCGGGCATTGGCTGGAGTGAGGTAGCTTTTGGGGAGCTGGGGGCCCTCTGGCTGTGGGGTGAGTGGCAGAGGCTGTGAACTGCTTGGTGGTGTCCAGGCTGCAGCCTCTGCAGATTGGGACATCTCCTGCCACCATGGTTTACCGACCCTGAGGCTGCTCTCCTGCTGCTTCCCACCTGGACTGCTCATTTTCCTTATTTTCCTTTTTTCTTTCGTTCTTTTTTTAATTTAAAAAAATAAAGTATTTCAAGCAGTTTCAAGGACTCCACCTGATTCACCTTGCAAATGACTGTGGTTTTTAATAATGCATTTCCCCTTTTGCCAAACCCAGGCACTCCCACCAGCAGGCAGGGGAAGGGGATGAGGGGGATGAGATGTGGCCACTTGCCCCATCCGTCCATCCATTTATCCCTCCATCCATCCTCCTCTCCCCCAGCTGGCGCTGGGAGCAGGTGATGGCCACCTGCGTCCCNCTGCCTGAGGAGCCTGGAGCTGGGCACCACCCGGGGTAGCCCAAGCCACCATCCTGCCTGCAGCAGCCTGTGCCCTGTGAATCCCGCTGGCGTCCTCCGTCAGAGCTCTCTGTGGCAAGGCATGTTGCTACCACAATCAGTCACTGTTATTTATTGTCTTCTTTCAGTGTGGAGCAACCCCTGGAGCACACGATGGCTTGGGTAATGCTAAGCCTCTACCAGATCCTTCTCCCCTTCTGCTTGCACACGCGGGTTTTTTGGCCCTGCAGCGCTCAGACGTCCTCACCCCAGCTGAGAGTGTCCTGTACTCTTCTTTAGCAGGGTGAGGGTTGGGAAATGGCTCAGGCAAATCTGCAGGTGGACACCACCACAACTTTGGTCCCACGCTGCCAGCTTTCACCCCAGTGCACAGCTGTAAACCCTTAGGAAACCATCTAATGAAGACCCCGACCCTTTGGTGTGGTGTTTGCCACGGCATTCGTGGTGTGAGCTGTTACAGCCCCAGCCCTCCTCCTTCTCATGGGACACAGCTCCCAGCAATGGGCTTCACAGCTCAGTCGCGTGGGCACCTCAAATTTTGTCTGGTCAGGGCCAAATAAACACCCACAGACGCTGAGGGCTCTGTCCCAAAGGAAAGCAAGTGAGGGATGGGAGGCTGCAGACTGATCCAGCCTCAATGGTACACTGCCAGGTGGCTTGGAAGGGCCCATCAAGATCCTGCTGGGAAAAATCTCCCCTCTTTAATGAGGGGGGATTTTGTGGTTCCTGTTACGACCATTCACTGTCTGCACACCGATAAATCACTCCTGGCTGAGGGTACTGCTGTCCTGGGGCTCATATAGAAATTTGCAGTTAATTTCTTGGCCTTTCAGGGCACTTGATGTGAGACACTATCCAAAGTATTTCTGAAGGCAAGATAGATGTAGACCTCCCTCTCTGCCCACCAGATTTATTTCCTAATATGCTTTGACTCAACACATTCTTGACTCCCTGAATATCTGGGAGCTTTCCTGGAGCTCTTCCAACAGGTGCCCTCTGTCCTTTTGATTGCAGGCTGACATTGCCTTCCTGCTTGAACTTTCATGCTTTTCCTATCTTCTCCCTTCCCTGCCTACCTTCCTGCCTATTGGAAGGGTTTCTTCCCACTCCTGTCTCTAGCTCCCGCCGTCTCCGGCTCCCCAACCAAGCCAAGGAAAACTTCCTCTCCCTTCTCCATAGTGATGTGTTCCCTTCATGCAGCTGCTTGTCAAGTGCCAGCAACGTCCCCTTCTTGTTGGACACCAGTGTTTTGGCTGCAACACCCACTAGGGTGGGCACACCTCCGTACCACAGAGATGTGGAGGACCAGGTCTATCACCCTCTTCCCTGTCCTTCTGGCCTCTGGGGCAGGGTTCAGCAAAACATCACCAGCACAATAAAGTAGTGTAGTCCCTGCTTGAACTGGTGCCAGCTCTGATACCAGCATCGCAGCCTGGGTAAGCAGCAGCAGATGTCCAGGACCTCATTTCCCAGCGGAGGAGAAATGAATGACATAAAGTCTAGGTGAAGGCGGTCCAGCTCCAGCCGTCGCAGTGCCTGAAGATCGGGCTGAGCAACAACCTTCCTGCCTCTGTGAGCACAAGGGTGAAGGGACCATGGAAGGGCTGATGGGGGGTTCTGAAGGGGCCCACCTGCCTCTTGCAGGTCTCTTTAGCCCAGGGCACTTGCTCCCAAGGGCACCACTTTTCCTATAGAGAGAGTATGTTCTCATAAGGACTGGGAGCATCCATGGCCAGACTTCAGAACTGACACCCAAACAGGTTAAAACACACTGAGTTAAACAACTTCTGAGCATTAGTTCTTTTCTAGCTGCCAACGTGTGCCAGTCCATCGGCAAGGCTAACTGGGCTGGCTCCTGCCCTGGGAACTCCTTGTAAGTGGGACAGGGTGCAGCTGAAAACCTCCTCTGGTCCTTGGCACAGTGTCCTCTTCCAGTGTTACCGCCTCTGCACAGAGCAGCACTCAGCAAAAACGCCTGGTACATCTTCCCAAGGCGGAGTGTTTATGATTCCAGATGAAGCAACAGGACTGGGACAGCAACGTGTAACAGGCACCTGGTGCAAGTACTGCCTGTGGGGCTACAAGGACTGTCAGAACCATCACTCTTAGTGCTGTTTATTGTTTGCACACCAATGAGGTAAAGAAGCAATTTCCAAGGATTCCCAAGGCTTCCATTTTCTCCACATCTTGGCAGAGCTGGTTCCTGCTAGTAAGTGATGCAAATCCTGATCCAACAAAGTCCTGAAAACCTTGATTGGCTGTTGTTCAAGTTCTTTGTGATTAAAGAAGTGGAAAGAGAAACAAAATAATTTTCTTTAATGAACAGAAGAAAGGGAAGAAATTCCCAAATAATTATAAGACTGTTTACAGTGACTCCCACTATTTGATGCCTGTAACCCTGGGTCAGATGTGAGGTTTTGTACAGATCCATCCTTAAGTACCTAATACACCTATCACAGATGAGATCAGCTCTGCTGCATTTTTCTGGCGGCTTCAGAGCCGTCATATTTTCAAAGTTTTGTCCAGTCAATCACATCTCAAATGGTGGGGCTTCCATCTTGTCCCTCCACCATCTTGTAGGAGCTCTTTGTTACAAGAGTTTCTTGGTGTTCGCAGTAACACTGTGGGTAGAGAAAGATGATCCTTGTTTGCAATATACCTAAAGTTGACCTGTTTTCCTTGTATTAACTGGATGCAAAATGTAATCCCTCTCAGTTCTCCTGGACTCTTATCAACCTGACTCGCACAGATCAAGGAGTGCGTACCTACATGACCGAGGATGATGCTGTGCAAGCCTGAGCAGCTGTCCTCGCTGACAGGAGGCCATACACCCCTGCTTGCTCACCAACCCTGATGGGATCATCAGCCTGGGATGAGCAAGCCTCCTGTGCTACATCCAGCACCAGATGTAGCTCTCTGGGAGCCAGCCGGCTCTGCCGTGGGTGATCACACCCACTTCATGGCACGGCGAAGGTGATGTCAAGCTCAGCCACGGTCCTCCGAAGCTCTAAGGGACAGGTGACACAGCTGTGAGAAGCCTGTAGCCCCAAGGTCTCACTAACGGGCAGTTTACAGCCTTGCTAGTTGCTTTCTTTCCTTGCAGGGAATCCACTGGGCTTGGAAACCGAGATGTTTTTAATGCATCTTTGTAGGCATTGACAGATGAACTCAGGGTCTGCTTCACGGTTTACAGGCTTGCTGGGTAGGGGTCAGCAGCTCATCTCCTCCTTCCAGCAGCCCTTCTCCTCCTTCCTGCACCTTCTGCCTCATTGTAAGACCCTCCTACAAAGTGTACATCCACTGTAGAGTTCTCTCCTCGTGTCAACTGACCTGGACACTTTGCTGATGAGTTTATGACTGCTGACACCAGACCTTAGACGTGGACCTTGGGGCCTGAGACCTGCCTGAGGGGCTGCTTGGGTTAGCACTTGTGAGCTACCCTACCAGCAGCACCAAACTTCTTCACCCACTTTTATAGCACTAGCCTAAACTGAAGGAGGATCATCACAGCAAAGCGGGTAGCTTCTGGTCTGCAAAATCATACACATTTAATTATTTTTCACACTGGTGCTATTCCTGCTACCTTTGAGCGTCTGTTTGTCCATCCATCCCTGCCCCCACTTCTATTCTCTGTTGGGTGTGACTGCAGTAGCTGGAGGTCCGTGGTCTCCCCAGGCACCCACCACGGCCCAGGACTGCCAGGAAAGTGATGTTGTCCCCTGGCTGTGCTGAGGCCTGGTGTAATTGTGTGGGTGGGCTCAGAGAAGGTGTGTGTGACATATGGCAAGTGGGGAGGAGGTTTACAAGAGAGCAGAGGGCAACCCAGCAGAGCAGGCGGTAGGGACGCTGGCCTTCCCATGTGTGCTCCCCAGCAGCAGATCCTCCTCCATTTGTTCCTTCCCTCCTCCTGCCAGATTGTGTGATCTTGAAATATTTTGATGCTTGATGCACATGGCTTCAAGGTGTGCATGTCACCTGCACCTTTCATCGAGACCCCATGTTTCATAAAGCAACGGTAGCGGAGAGGAGACCCTGCAACTCTTTCCTTCCCTTCCCTCCTGTTCCCTCCCCTCCCTGTCCACTTCCCTCCCCACTCTGGAGTCACCACACCAGGCAGGGCAAGGCAGAGCTGGGGGAGGCAATGGTTTTGATAAGGAGACATGATAATGCACCCCCTCACGCCAGCCCTGTCTGTGTGCTCACACGTATTTCCTCTCACAAGCATGATCCCACCATGGCCCCAGCAGCTCCCCTCATTTATTCCCTCTATTTTAGGCTACTCAGTGGTACCCATCATGGCTGTGTCTGTGGGGGAGGCTTTAGGAGATGCTTCCCCATGCAAGCGCTCAGTAGAGCTTCCAAAAGCATCGTGTCTCTCACAACTTAAAGAGAAGTGAGGCATGCTGGCACCTTTTCTACCCTGATCTGCATCTTTTGTGCTGAATGCTGCATTTGGCTGGGATTATTTTGGTGGCCTCACCCTGCTTGCCTTCTGAATCACTGATGTGCAAGCCAGCTCCTATCTGCGGCGAAAGCCACGGAGTGGTGTTAGCAGTTACCACCAAACCCGAGTAAATAGACCCTGCCCCTGATTTGGGCTGCTTGGCTTGGTTTGGCTCCAGGCTGACCACGGTTTCTTGGTCTCGGGGGTGGTGGGACCCTAAAGCAGGGCAGGCTCATATCTGCTGTTAATGTCTTACTGGAACTCGGGCAGTGTGTATTAGCCTAAGATAGGTCCTGGTTGGCGTGCAACATTCAGAGCAAACGTTTGTTCTGTGATTCACAATTTGGGGAAGTGCGAAGGGTATGCTCAAAAAAAAGGCCCTCCCTGCCCCTGCCCAATTAGTTTCCCTATCATATTATTTTTAATTTCTTTCCTATTGATTCAGTGGCTTCAAGTCTATGAAGAGCCTTGTAATATCTGGGAAAATTACTTAAAGCCTCAGGTCCTGGAGTCTTGTGAATGCACAGGAACTGCTGCTTTCAGTGTAAGAATAAGCAAAACTTATTCTTGAGTTTCAAGCTTTCTACAGCCACAAAGACAGAGCACTAGACACCTCTCAGTCACCCAAAATGTCAGCAAAGAGAAAGCTAGTCTGCTACGCTGAGGTGGATTGAAAAATGCATATCCTCCTTTTCACTTCACTGAGGACTCACAGTTTCTGTATGGTGACCCTGCCTTTGCCTCATTTTTGGAGTGGGGTGAGGAAACGGCCACGAGCAGCAAGGAGGTGGCCATGGAGCAGTGAGGAGGTGGCCATGAAGCAGTGAGGAGGTGGCCATGGTGCGGTGAGGATATGTCCCTGGAGCAAGGAAGAGATGTCCCTGGAGTAGGGAGGAGGTGGCCATGGAGCAGAGAGATGTCCCTGGAGCACTGTAAAGGCAGGAGCTGCTCCCTGCAGCATGGAGGAAGGAAAAGACCTCCTCCTCCTAATGGATTCCTTCAGATAAAAGAGCCCCAGCTACCTTTTTTTTCCCTGTAATGGCCCCTGAGGCTAATGTCTTAAAGAGGAAACAAAAGGATTGCTTTACATCACACAAGTGGGGCAGGAGCTCAGTGGGGAAAGAAGCACTTGAGTGATGCAGCACCGCCAGGGCTCCTGCAGCAGGATGGAGGCCAGGGGGAGGGGTGCAGCTGGCCCTAACTTGGGCTTTGCTGTGTGGCCTCTTGGTATTAAACCCTTTATTAACCCCTTCTCTGCTGCCCTGGTGTCCCTGTGCTCCGGCAGGGCTCTTCTGCGCTGGGATGTTCATTAAGGCATTAAGGCAGGCCATGTTAAATGTTTGCATTTCATGGGCATAGCCAGCAACGGAGATGTCCAGTCTGTGCTGGCTAAACCAGCCAAAAGCAAAGGTAATAACACTAAAAAAAACCCTCAAATGAATTCTGCAGTAATGCCTTACAAGCGATGGCAAGCAATAAACACAAGGGAGCTTGAAAAGCCAAACTCTCAGAGCGACAGGAAAGGGGCTTCCTACGGAAGAGGGGTGTTGGGCGAGCGCAAAGCCAGTCCCGGGTAGCCCTGCGGCTTCCAGCGGCTCCAGCTGTGCTGCTCGTCCTTTGTCTGCTCTTTCCTCTCCTCCGGCAGCTTTCCAAGGGGAGGGCAGGGCAGGTGTGACAAGCCACCGAGGGAGCCCCGGCAGCGGCAAAGCCAGGCCATGGGTCAGCCAAGCAGCTGGGGGGCTGCAGGCAGAAGCTGGGTGCTCTAAGGAGGATGCTGCTGCTTGTGCTGCCCGTCGTGACCGGCTCTGTCACGAGAGCTGTTGTGTCCCCCTGTCTTTATGTGGCTGTCGACTCTCCAAACCTCCCACTCTGGCAGTGGAAATTTTCCACACTCAGTCCTTGCGCAAACCCTTTTTGCCTATCTGTTTTTGGCAGGGGGGTGTGCGGGTAGGAGAGATGGCTGTAGGGGAGAATAAACTGGCAAACAAAGTAAAAGAGACACCTTTGATTAGCAGCTAATAGAAGAAAATCGACTCTTTTGGACCATCATCGTCCTTGCCACATTGGATCAGGATGACGCTCTGTCAGTGCCCTGGGTTTGACCCTGCCCTACACACGGTTCCATCGCAGGAAGATACAGAGAAGTGGGTTAATCAGCATCCCCTCCAAGAGCATCCTTCTCACCCCTAGCATCCCTGCTTGTCACATCCCTGAAACATGACCTCCCTATGCCTGCCCCAAGCTCATTTTTGCGAGGCATGTGTGTCTCTTGTACTTGATTTTCACGTGTTTAAAGAAGAGCAGGTGATGTTTGAAACTTGTGCTAATGTGGTTCCCACTGATGATAGATGTTTTGCTTGGCTGAATATGAAACACATGAAAAAAAGCCTCTGTGGCTGGCTGGTGTGGTCTGCTAAGACCCTCAGCCTTGGAGGGAAGGTCTGTCCCCTCCATGACATTATGGAGTGCGCAACCCTCCTTCAGGCATGAGAGTTACACTGGCTGAAAAGCTTACCAAAGGAGGATCTCACCCTGCCATTGAAACCTGTATGAATCGCAGATAAAGTGAAAAATAATTAAAAATTAATAAAGAAAACAGACAAAACCCTATCCTATTTTAACAGCAGGGCCAAGGGAGAATACTGGGTGCTGAAAATGGCATATCCCCAAGGAATGAGCACTATCTTTTCAAAGGTGCCATTCTCCCAGAAGCAAGAGGAACAGCATCTGTGCATAGAGCTTTTAACTTTGTAATTTGTCTGTAATTTCTCTGCAATCACCAATATTCTGCAGGGATTCTAGGATGAGTTTTTATTTTTTTATTTTTTTTTAAAGTGTGTTTTCTTTTCCATTGCAAAGGCCCAGCTCTCTCTCTCTGAAAGCCCATATGCTCCTGTCCTGTTTGACTTTAGCGTGCAGGAAATGGCCTCTGTCCAATTAGCAGCATGGGAATTAGCGCTGCTCGAAATTCGCTACTCCCCACCGTATTCCTCTCTGAGAGTGCCCAACTTCAGTGCTCAATTTTCTCTCTTTCTCTCTCTCTCTCTTTTTGAAACAGAACCACGGAGATTGAGTGCATAGGAAGCTATTAGAAAAGCACTGTTAATACTGCAGTCAGGAGATACCGCTGTTAAATTCCTAGTGATATAAGCTCCAAGGTATTTCAGGTGAGTTGTGGGTTTAAGTTGCCTATTTTTTCTGGTTTAGTGTGTGTCATTTATCTTGTAAGATGTTAATAGTGTTGGCAGTTCTTGCAATTAATCTCAAACTCATAACATATCATTCTTTATTTAAGCCCGAGCCTCTGGAGTCCGGTGAATTACAGAAAAATCTCAGTTTTAGCACCCTCAGGTTTGTGAAAAGCATGTTGAGCATCATCCAAGTGAAAATGGAAAACAAAGTAAAGAAACAATAACAATTCCACACATACATCTATATCGATAAATGTATATATTTATACCTAAGTCATTATTTTTAAAGCCAACTGGATGACGTTTTACTGGGGTGGGGATGAAGCAACACATGCTCTTTGTATGCTTAGGATTGACATTTCTGCGTGAACACCGTGAGTCATAAAAAGCAGGAACTCATCTGAGATAACATAATTACACCACCTCATTTTTAACGTCCTGTGCTCAAGCTTTCACCAGTGTGACTTTAATGTGATGTGTTTCTGTGATGGTGAGTATTTACTGCATAAAAGAGCTTGCTAGTGCTCTTTTGCGATGAATGCAAAGCATGCAAAGGAAACTTTTTATTTAGGCTGCTGGACACAGACCAAAGCTGTGGTTTTTCCTAGCTGTCTAGCTCCCAGACTGACTCTCACAGTGGGTGCCTAGTGTCACTGTAATGGGTTTCTCGAAGTCCTGGCCTGGATTAGGCAGTTACAGATCAGAGTCAGATGCCAATAACATTACAGATAGCTTCCCTTTTTTTCACAGCAATTTTGAAAAAAAAAAAAAAATTATTTAAAGCTGGCTTTAAAAAGTTGCAATGGCAAGCTTGCTCTCATGGGCAAGGCAGTAAGTCCCTGCTATGTCTTTGGCAGCTTGTCCACATTCAGACAAAATTAAGCATCATTATTGTCATTATTTACAGCATCACAGAATTGTCACGGTTGGATAGGACCTCTGAGTTCACTGATTCCAACCATACACAAAATACAACCCGCGCCCTACAATCTCAGCCACTAAAGCATGCCCTGAAGTGACACATCTACATGTTTCTTAAGTACCTCCAGGGATGGTGACTCCACCGCCTCCCCAGGCAGACTATTACAGTGCCTGACCACTCTTTCAGTAAAGATATTAAAAAATACATTCAGTAAAGTATTCTTCCTAATATCCCATCTAAACCTCCCCTGCTGCAACTTCAGACCATTTCCTCTGGTCCTGTCATTATTCCCTTGGGAGAAGAGGCCAACACCCACCTCTTTACAACCTCCTTTCAGGTAGTTGTAGATGGTGAGGAGGTCTCCCCTCAGTCTCCTCTTCTCCAAACTAAACATGCTCAGATTTAATTACCTTGTGCCAAGCATTGTCTGCTAAGGCCAGGCTCCAGTTGCACTGGATATCCTACAAAATGATTTTCAGGCGTAGGGCCTAATTGGTAAGTTATAAATCACAGTAACCTGGAGAAAGTGATGGAAAGGCAGAAAAGCATTTGCTTAGCCTGAGACAAATTGGGTGGTGGGACTGAACTTCCCTTTCTTCCTCTGTCAGGAAGCCATCGAAGGTGCTTGGTGTATCAGAAGACACTTAGGGAGTCAAACTTTCCTGTATTCATTGGACCAGAAAAATGTGATGTTCTGTGCATTCATGTCACCAAATGCCAATAACTGGTTCTCTCTGATCTCTAGATGGAAAGCTGGGCAGGGCCGCAAAATAAAGAAGGCACACCTGGATCCTGCAAGAGAAGTCAAGATTTCTGAATGTCTTTTCATTCTGAGCTGGAACAAAAAGAAAACATTTTGCCCAGACAGGGGAGAGGGCATTGTCGAGCTTGTTTGCTTTGAATTGTACTGCAGGAGGCTTATATAGTGCTCTTGAAAATAGCACAACCCCTCAGTAAGGTGTTGAAATGGGGAGAGTTTGGCCACATGAGAACATGAGGTAGTGTGGAGACCAGAAGGTGGTCCAGAAGACATTCATGGAGGTGTGGAGACAGCCCATTTTCCATGACAAGGAACTCTTGTTCTATCATCCAGTGGTGGGAAACTAAGTAAGGGAACCCCAGGAAAGGATCTGGACAAAAGTGCTGTAACACAGGCCTGAGAGACACCAGTAGCCTTTGGAATAACCCTGTCTTCCTTGATTTTCACTACAGATTTATTTCCGTTTCTATTTGAGGAAGAAACTGACTTTTATCGATATACTGCTTAGCCAAATTAAGGACCATGGGTAGGTACTACCCAAAACGTGTAAAATAAGAGACACTAATATTTATAGGGGTCTTTGGCAGTGTATGGTTTCACCTCGGTGTTTGACAACAAAAAAATTCTTTGGTCAGTGTAATTGCATTCCACCTGTGCCGGGGTTTGAGCTGCTAATTTATACAAATAGGGTGGACCCATTCCCATGGTGTCCTTTTCTAAGAAGACCCTGGCATGTTTAAATCCTGCACAGCACAAACCCCATACTCTCCCAGGAATTAGTTATTATAACACTGTCACATTTAGAAATTTTTGTAAAAGGATTTTCTTCAAATCCAAAGCCCACTTGTGGGTCATTGTCCCTCAAATGTGCACCTGATTGCGTTGCAAGGAGCCTGTCTGTCCTTCCCCTTTCATGACTCAGATGGACACAGGGGCTTGCCCTGACATGCTGGGGATGCTACGGTGGCTCTCATGAGCTGTGTGAGAGGAGCTGATGTTGTTGCTCTGGTGTGGCAGCAGGGAGGCTGGTGGGTGACCCGGCGTGCTGGGAGTGGGAATGTCCTCCCCAGGCATGAGGGTGCTGGGGGCAGGATTGCTTCCCTGGCTCCCCTTGGGGTGGGTGGCTCAGCATCAGCCCTGATTACCGACCCCCACGGGGGCGTTGGGTCCTCCCTTAATTAGCCATGGCCCCTGGTCATTGACAGGCTCTCGGCCATTTTAATGAAAAGATGTGTTCTAACAGTGACCTTGATCTAACCGGGAGGTGCCAATCACAGCAAGAATGACTGTCATAACAATCATTGCCAGCACATTGGGGACCTCAGGACCAGCGGAGAGGCAGGCAGTGCTATTCCCAGCCTCCGCAGCTTCACCCTGCATCAGGTTATGGGAAGCCCCTGCGCCCTGAGCAAGGGAATTTAGATTTTCCTTCCCTCCACGTGCTTGGGTCCTGGTCTGAGGAATTATGTTTTTTGTGGGGGTCTTACTAAGCTTCACCCCCTACTAACTGCACAAATGTTTCCTCCATCCCTCCTCTGCTGGCTCTGACCCTGTCCTCCAGCAGCCTCTGGTGCAACCTTGTCCACTGCTGCAGCACCCCACGCTGGGACACCCTGGCTCTGGGGGTCCAGTTCAGGCGCTTCTGCGCCCTCTCCCCAAAACCCCTTCTTTGTTCTACACCTTCATTCCCTATTCATGTGATCACCTCGGTGCGATGCTGTCTCTCTCCTTCCCTGACTCTGCAGGAATCAGCGGTAGCTTCCCTCTCCATCTGCCACTGCAGAAGGCTCCTGGGCTGTGCTCTGCCCTTCCCCCAGTATTTGTAGTTCTCTCCCTCCCTCCTCACCCTCTCTCCCCCCTCTATCTCCCCCCCCTCCTGCAAAAGTCCTCAAGAGTCAGCTGTCACTTGTTTTTATTTTCTCCTGGCTCCTGTAGCACGGTCACATCTGACTTGCCTGCGCTATTCCTCCGTGGCTGGGGGAAAACGTGGCCAACTTTTGCCTGGTGTCAGTTTAGCAGCCTGGGCCTCCTCCTCCTCCCTCTCCTCCTCCTCCTCCCTTGGGGTCGTGGAAGCCGTTTGGTGGAAGCCGTTTGCCGCACTATCTCCCCTCCTTTCTCATCATGGCTGGGCTGCAGCTGGCGTGACTGGTTTCAGCAAATCTGGGCCCCCCTGTGAAGCTGCTCAATTGAGTTTGCCTCCCCCGCTCCTCCTCCTGCCCCTGCAAGGCTCAGGAGGGTCTGTGTGACTTTTCCCCCCTTCCCCCCCCTCCCCTTGGTGGAGAGGATGGCCAGTCTGAGCTGGAGATGGAGATGGGAACGCTGGTGGTGGTGGATGGGTAACTCATATGGTGATTGCAGGGAGGGAGGCAGTGCCTTCTGGGTTAAAGCAAGGCTTTTCCAGCGTTCCCTCACTGCAGCTGGGGAGGTGCCTGATGCCTTTTGGGGCTTGGACAGAACAAAGCACCAGTGGCTCCACCAGCATGTCAAGGGCAAGCGGACATCCCTGCTGCTGGGCTCCAGCCTTGGCCATCCCACAGCCCCATGCCCATCTGGGACTGCTGGGGTCCTCCAGTCCTTAATGAATTGACCCTTTCCTGCTTTCCTGCTTATCCTTTTACAATTGCCCTGGGGCATGGTTCATTTTCCTCTCTCCTTTAATGAGTCAAAGGGGTCCAGTTGGAGGCTTTCCAAGACTAAGCTTCCTGCGTTTCTTTACCCTTTCTACAAACTTAATGAATATGCCACCAAAAAGCTCATTAGATGTAATGTCAGCTCTATTTCTGGTGCTCCCTCTTGGAGAAACCGCATCCTGCACTGGCAGGGAGATGAACCCAATGTGAGCCACAAATAAATACCAAACCCTCCCCATCCCTTCTTTTCTGTCCTTGCCTTTTTCATGCTTAGATGGGAAGGAGAGAAGACTCCCAAACCCTCCTAACTTCTCCTTTCCCTGGTCTTTTACCAGAGATTGTCTTCCCTCTCAGCCCCTCAGACTAGACCCATAGCAGCTGTGGCAGCGGGGCAGGGGCAGTGGTGTGTGGTGGGGAGGTGAGAAGCCCAGGGCTGCGAGGTGGAAGCAGAGACTTCAGAGAGCGATGCAAAACCATGGCGCTTCTGGGAAGCAATCAGCCCTGTTTACTGCAGGTGAATCAGAGCTCCATGACCGGTGAATCACTGGAGTATTTGACATGTCAGAGCGGTGGAAAATGATTCACTGACGGTTTGATCTCTGGAGAACAGATTTTTGTTATTTTCTTTTTTGTTTCCCTACCAAGAAAATTTGGGGTTGCTTCAGGGTTTGTTTGGGTGTGCCCCCCCCCTCCCCCCGCCCCCCTCCAGGGAAACAGGAGTTCGCAGAGACAGACAGACGGGCGGAATGGAGAGGGGGGAGAAAAAGACATTTAAAGATGCCGTTGGTTGGTTGGGACCCTCCTGCTGCCTGTCGTTGGCTATTGCTTGTCACATACGTGTGAGTTGCAACGAGTCGCCAGGAAGGGAGAAGCAGCCGAAGGGAGAGGACGCGATGACTCTGGAATATACTGAACCTCCGCTCGAAAGTTGCAAAATACACCCGACTGGCCTTGTGAGCCCCTTGAACCCTACCAAGAGGTGAAGAGGAGAGAAGTTCTTTTTCTGCCTTTGTATTTCACTTTCTACAGATGTATTTTTCAATGTAACTTTATTTTGTCATCTGCATTACAATCACCTGGGAAGGCGGCCTTCTATTTTGAGAATGTGTATTCTCAGCTCTAGGAATCGTAAAATGTAATATGGCTTTTGATGCAGCAGGAGCACTAACGCCCTCATAAAAAATCCTATTTATGTTTGAATTTGAACAAGGTATTACAATGATTTAAAGGGTACAAGTCAGAAGTATGCCAAGATTAGTGGCCTCCTATTGGTCTTAATCTTGTTCCCTTACCATTTTCAAAGATATATTAATAGCTTCAATTTTTAATTTGAATTTTCCTTCCCTGTAAGGTATCATTAAGTTGAAAGGTGCAAATGAATGACACTGGTAATTTGGTCTGCTCGAACGTCTGTGCCTCGTATCGGAGGGTCAGATGTTTCCAAGTTGCTTCCCCATGTGAGTATCAGTTATCGAGTAGACTGTGTTCTGTACCCCCAGGGTTGTGGAGAAGGTGGCAGTGGCCGTAAGCCACCTTTAACTTTCTAGGCTTTCTCTTTCTAGGCTGTTTCAGGGCTGGAAGAGTTACTTACTTTACTGTTACTTACTTTTTCTACTTTCCTCAGTGTACGTCTCAGGAGAGAGCCATGCACTTGCTGGGCACGGCCCCTTGGCGTGACAGCAGGTCACAGGACCTGTCCCTGGTTTGCAGAATGAGGCCTCTCATCAGGAGCACGTGCAGACAGAAATGCTGGCTAATTCTCTTCTGCAAAGTACCTGCTCTAAAAAGGATGCTACCTAGATACTAATAACTGTTTCTTTTTATATTTTGCATTATTGTTATTTTATTCTAATTAATACTGTGATGCATAAAAGCTTCTTGCACAATTAAAATGATGAAGTAATAACACAGAAGATGGGAATCTCTAGAGCTAAGGGACAAAAGGAAGCAGCAATTAGTGGAGCTATCTTTAGCTCTTTGGCCCTCTGCAAGGACAACAGAGATCTATTTAATATGGGGGTTGGGAAAATGCTGTTTAAAAAAAAAAACTACTAGGAGAATACTCATTCACTAAGTTGCTTAGTTCTCCCTAGCATCTATTCGCTTCTAAAGTAGCTCCACATTTCTTAGTTTTTAAAGATGAAACTGGTTTATATCCCTTAACCTTGTCTCCTCTGAGGGAGGGAGATAGAAATTCTACCAGGAAGCCCCACAAGAGATTAGCCCTACTGATATACTCACCGTCACAGCTACTACCTCCTTATTTGTCTAGGACCATGCTGTGTCTGGCAGCTGGTAAGAAAATAAATAAATATACCTCAGGAATCAAATTCCTGAGGAATCTGGTCATTTCAAGGTTCCTCTATAGATTCACGGGTTTTAAAGGCCAGAAGGGACAATTACATTCTGACCTCTGGTGCAACATAATCCATTGAATTTCTCCTAGTATTGCCGGCACTCAGCCATATGAAATGAGTTTGTGCTCTAGCCTCTTCTCTCAGACAATCCCCTCTTACCCCTCATGTTCTCCACCTTCCCATATGCGGGTGAGAGTGTTTTCAGGTCTTCTAACAGCAGCAGCCCCAAAGCAGGATGTATTTTATGTTAAAGCAGCACCGTGCGATCCCTTTAACCTGTGCTTCTGCTTCGCCTCCGAGCCTTCACACAGCATTTCAGCCAGGCTCCCAGAGGTGGGGATAGCCTTCACAGACATACCACAGATATCTCCCATCTGAGTCCCCTTCATGAAGAAGTTTTTTGGGCAATGTTTTATTTTTCCCAGCAGGGAGGAGGGGTGGTACCTCTGCCAAATGACCAGAGAGTAGTAGAACTGCAGCTGGAGGCCACCGTGGCATGTCTCAAAACAGCCTCGGAGGTGTGTGTGTGGGGAGTTTGTGTCTTTTCCTTTTATTTATCCCTGTGATGGCTGGGATCTGGGGTTGACCTGCCTCTCATGAGGACGGTGACAGTCAGTGTCCAGTCTGGCTCGCAGATCTGCTCCGTGTGGGGTTGGGACCACATGGATACCGGGAGAGCAGGAAGCCTCCTTGGGTTTGGGAGTGGGCAAAGCTGAAACCCTGCAACAAGCAGAGAATGGTTTCTCAGCAGCTTTTTCAGCTGGGAAGGGGATCTGGGTGGAAATCACTGGGCTGGGTAGAGCTGGGGCAGACTGCCCTTGGCCCTGAGTCAGAGCAGCCCTCCCGGCACACCTGGGCGGAAGAGATGACTGATTTCTGTAAAGGGGCTGAGTAACTAACTCCTTTGATTAGTCAGAGGATTATTGCCACCCCAGGAGGGGAGGTCACAGCCTGGCAGCTGCCTGCAGCCTGGAAGAAGGCTGGTAACCAGAGGAGGGCTGAAGCCCTAACACATCTCGGAGGTGGACAACCAGCACCGGTGTTTGCCTTTACCTCTGTGCAGAGGAGGGCTGAGTCTGCGTCTGCATCCCCAAATGTTAAACCAGTTCTCACCCTTTTGGCTCTCTCAAGATGAACCCCACTTCCACCAGGTCTTCATAGATTCATCTGGAAAGTCTGAACTGTGATTCTCTCTGTATCCTCAGATGCTGCAGGGGCGAAACATGTATTCTGCACACTGAATCAGCAAGAGTGACTTATTGGCCCTGCTTTACGCCTGCCCTAAATTGTGTGGGTCTTTCCGAAAAGCAGCATGGCTAGGTACACATCAAGGGAAGATTTTGCCCCTCTACCATTCTGAGTGTGCCAGAGCTCCTGCAGCTTTCTACACGTTGCCTCTGAGTTAAAGCCTCACCTCTTAGAGCCCAGACATCACAAGGGGCTGCCCTTCTCTTTTTTGGTCTGTGTATTTACTTACCTAGTCGTTCAGGGCATAAGTCTAGCTATTCTAGTTGGGCAGCAAAGCTTGAAGGCTCAGGCCAGGGAGCAAATAAAAAGAACCCCAACTGTATTATTTAAAAAAAAATAAAAATAAATCTCATGATCTGTTAAGCACGTCTCCCTGTCTGCCGAGGACCCGGCTGGTGCTTTTGGACTGATTGGTTGGCAGGACTGCCATTTCCAACAGTTTTCCAGCCTTCCCACAGGAGCGGTGATGTGGTTTATATATTTCAGCCTGCTGCTGTCTTTAAAATGGCTGAAAGTCCTTAGTGTAGGGAGTAGGTGTGCCACAAAAATCCCTTTGTGTGGTACCCTCTTTTCCACAGCTGCAATTCACTTACCATTATAAACAATGCGATAACTTAATTCTGATGGGCTGTTTTAATGTGCTATAAAATATAAATTTAGGCAGCATGTAAAATAAGCTTTTCCTGCCATATGACAGAAACCACAACTGTCTGGCATGGACACACAAGCCAGAACCTGAAAGGAAGCAAAGCACAAAGCCAGACATGATCTTTGATCATATGTTGTTTAAAATTAACAGCACAGATCATAACCACACTTAAATAACACATCTGTCTGGAGGTTAGATAGTAACACACAATATGCTTTTTTAATTCATTATGCATTTGAATCTCTCCCAAGTAACAGGTGGTTTTCTGACAACGAAGCCTGCCAAAAAAGCGCTTGAGAAAGGGCTGGCTGATGGTTATCCTGGGAGGTGAGGTAGCCTGGGTTCCTGAATAGCAACAAGCCCTGGCTCTCTTAACTCTTTTCCTGCTGGTTCTCCATTGGCTTCTGCTGTAATTAATGCCCTGCCTGTGTTATGGCACCTGGGGAAGATGTGTCCGAGGCAGGGCAGTGGAGGTTTAGTGTCTGTGCTCTGGGGATGAGGACCCTTGCCACTGGGGTAATGGGGTGGTTGCCAGCCCATCTGCTGATTCAAAGGGTAGGATTGGCCTGACTGAACACAAGCTTCTTCAGAGGAGGTGTCTGAATGAATGTCAGAGACCCTTTTTGGCCACTGGAGAGGAAATGGTGATTCATCGCGGGCCGTAACTATCTCCACCAGAGGCAATTGTGACCACAGGAGACCTGCTTTTCCTCCCTGGACCATGAAGGGGTGTGAAGAGCTTGGATGGCAATGTTTGCACCACAGGCAGGGGATGGAGGGGTGAATGCCACCCAAGGTGTTCACGCACTGCTCTGGGAAGGCTCAGACCACCTGGACTGCATGGCCGAGGCCATGTTGCCCTCTAACCAGAATATGTTTGGTTGGGCTCTGCCATGACAGGCGTGCCCCAGGTCTCTATCAGCTTCTATTTGAAGACCTTTTTGAGGTGGAGGGAGGTTGTTGCTCTGCCAGGCTTGGTGTCCCACTGAACAGTGACCAGCACCTGGTCCGAGAGAGGGAAATGTCAAACCCACTACATCTTGCTTTTCCCAGCAAGAGAGGCTGCACAGATGATCCAGCTACAGCATGAGACAGGGGGGATATGGTTAACTGTACCTCATTACACATGACAGCAACCACTAGAGCTTATAAAATTAGCCCACATCTTCTAAAAAACCTAGCTGTGATGTCTGGAGTCAAACACACGTCCTGCTGCATGACTCCCCAGGGCCTTGCTGTGGGGTTTCTGATGTGGAGCTGCTGGCTCTCCAAGATGGGAAGGAGGAGAAAGTGATGTGCCCCCTCTTCTCTCCTTGCTCCTGTGAATCCCTGCTGGGCAGACTTTATGAGGTCTGTCCCTCTGGCAATCTTGCAAGCTCACAGAAGGGGGAAGAATCCTGGCCTCAGCCCTCGCATTGCAGTGAGGTGGGCTCAACTCCAGCAGCAATGGATCTGTGTCCCTTCATATACTCCAGTTCTAACAGTCATTCGTTTTGACCTGTTCCTTTTACAAGCAGCCACTCTGGGAGGCAGGGGAAGGAGAGATATGACATCCTCGGGGGCTTGCTCATAGTATTCAGATTTTTGGTCAAATAAGCTCACCAGAAAGCTTTTTCCTCTTGCTGGGAGCTCTTTGGTCCTTGCACCCCCAGAGGTGAAGGGAACTGATTCCTTTGGGTGCTTGGCACAGATGTGCCTTACTTACCACTGGTGCTTGGTTAGACCTCCTCCAGACCAGCAAGACCAGGGGAGCCGAGCTTTGTAACCTGTGAATGGAGCAGAAGATATTCACCCTAGCTTCTCTGCCAGCATCTAATGAGACTTTAGCCCCTTAGGGTCCTCCTGGGTCAGTTGTCACATATAGTTTGGGTTGAGGTCTGCCCAGAACGGATTTCCAGACCAGCAGCTGCCACTGCTGAGATTAAGTTTGTTAAAACAAACTTCTCAAACATGCTTTGTGAGGCTAAGCAGGGCCCACGGAGGCACAGGTAGTTGCAGGGAGCTGTGGTATGATTTGATCCAGGCCACCCTGTTAGTCACAAAGGGACTTTGAGAAATCCTGGCACTGATCGGGCTCAGGGAGTTACAAGCCTATGTCTGGCTCTTTTTGTGGAGAATTCCTCCTCCTTCTCACATGTTCATCACACTGGTCTGCATTGCCCAGCCTTTGGGTAGGATCAGCAGAGCAGAGATGGTAGGTCTCTCAGACTATGCCATACTCTAAACAGCAATGATGTGAGACCTTGGTGTTTGGTTTTTGGGGCTTCGGCTTGAGATTTTTGCTTGAAGATCTTCTGATGCATACGCTTATAGATAGGAGAAGGGTGCAGTCATCATCCCTGCCTAACCACAAAAGTCACTTCTCTCGCTGCTTGCAAATTAGGGGACTTTCTAGGAACGGCACCTGTGCAAAGAGCACACACACAAAACGTCAGGGGCTCGCAAACCGAAGCGGTGGGGATTGCCCGGGCTTCTGCCCTGCGGCCCCTATGCCCCTCCTCTCCCCTGAACCCCCTTGGGCAGGGGATAGAGGGATTTCCCCCACGTCTAACGCCTGCAACCACAGGAGGAAGTCATTCCCCAAGCGCTTGCGGAAGAGATGAAGCACCTCGCCTGGGTGCGAGAAGGCACAGGCATTTGGAAACCCTTGTGGTGTGGAGAGAGGAAGAGCCATCCGAATGGTGAACCTGGCCACAGGGGTGCTGGAAAAACTGAGTACCCCACCAGAGTGGTGGATAGCTGTGCACTGCCTGGCACATTTGCGGTGGTGTGTGGCACGTGTGCAGTGGTGCCCATGGACGAAGCCCCCCGGCAAGCTGGGGGCTCCCTGGGGCCGCTGCCGCCCACCAGCCCGGCGTCACGGCGCATCGGCAGAGAGCAGCTGTCAGCCGCCGTCCGGGGGGACCAGGCTGTGTGTTTACATGAGCCATCATATGGTAACCTCTTCCAGCTCGTGGGCAACTTGTGGGGTTACCTCATCCGCAGCCGAATTACCTCATCGATGGGAAATGCAGCGAGCATGGCAGGCTGCTCTTGGAGCAGGGTGGGGGGATGCAGGGCTCCCTCAGCAGCAGGCTGCGGAGGAGCATCCCTCCTCTCGGGAAATAAACTTGAAATCTGTTAGTTTTGCAATTATCTCAATTCAAGAGATCCCTCGTAAATCGGCAGGGTTGGCTTCGCAGTGTGAGGCCGGGTAGGGGGGGAAGGGTGTTACGTGTAGGGGGGTTGTTTTGTGTGTGTGCCCGTCGGATCCCCACGCTGGCCCCAGAGTCCTGATCCTGGCAATGCCCGGCTGCCACACAAAATCCCTGCAGCAGCGCGGGGAGCAGCAACCAGGCTGTTATTCCCCAGCACCAGGCTGTGAGTCAGGGAGCAGAGCTCTCTGTGTCCTGGGGTTTAAGTGTATTTCTTGACCCTGCTTGCCCTGCTTCCCCTCTTTAAAAAGAAACCAACAAACAATACTTGTACAAATAAAAAATTGTATGTGATGCTTGGGAATATGTAATAAATTATTGGTTCCATAGGCTGGGGAGTTTATTAGCCTCTGTCAAGCCATTCACAATGTAAAGGACATACTGACCTAGAATGATCCTTTCCTTCCAATCAGCATTTGAACTGTAACAGGAGGAGAGCCAGTATTTGTGCATTGGTAAGGTTAACCCTTTGGGCTACCCTCGCAGATATTTACTCTAGGATTTGACGTACAATCTCAACCCTGGCAGGCCATATTTATTTCTAACCAACCTTTTTATTAATCAAGGAAGCTGTGAACCGGAGGCCACCACTTCTGCAAACAAACATGTTTTAAATTCCTTAGGGCACGCATATATTGTGTGTGTGTGTGTGTGCACGTATGTATTTTTCTTTTCTCCCAGGCTATTTATCATGTCCAGTTGGACACATTGTGCGAGCACAGCTGCTCTTATCTGGCATGGGGTAGGCTATTAAAGGGAAGATTAAGATTACCATTTTGCTTTATTTTATTTCTCAAAGCTTGCCATGTGTAGCCACAGCCTCTGTGTGCATGTGTGTCTGTGTGGGGATGTACATGTGTGTGTGTGCGAGTGCAGAATAACAGTTGTAAAGGGCTTTCGCACGCTGTGTCTCCAGACACAAGGTAAGGCACATCTGGAGTTCACAGCATCCTGGAGATAGTTGCTCGAATCCCAGGAGCACGGGTCAGACTGGGAATGGGGGGCTGGTATCCATGGTGAGGCTCCCTATCTCACAGTGCCAGGTGTGTGCCTGCATGCTAGTTCTTGGAAAGGCCGTCCTCAGGGGGGAACGAGAGAAACCAGGAGAGAGGTAATTAGGAGCTACCTTGCACAACTGAGCCAGCTCATCAGGGACGGGGACGGGAAGGACAGTGCTGGGAGCAGGTGATGTGTGCAGAGGTTTCACACAGTCTGCCAGCGGCCATGCTACCTGTCCTCCTCTCCTCTCCTCTCCTCTCCTCTCCTCTCCTCTCCATCCGTTTTTTTTCGTTTTTATCTTTTTTCTTTTTCTTTTTCTTTTTCTTTTTCTTTTTCTTTTTCTTTTTCTTTTTCTTTTTCTTTTTC
>VXBJ01003089.1:178885-202926 GCA_013400055.1 Nycticryphes semicollaris
CTCTCCTCTCCTCTCCTCTCCTCTCCTCCCTCTATTCTCTCTCTCTCAGGAAGGGAAAGAGGCCTAAGGATGGAAAATGGAGCTCCTGAAGTAATTCCAGAAGGCTCTGTCTCTGTTTGACAGCATCAGTGCTAGTTGTTCCCTATCTTGAAACAGGATCCACATTCAGATCAATAGAGATTTGTGTGGGGGGAAGTGTTCCATTTTATTTCTTTGTCAACTCAATGTGGCAGAGCTGCTAAAATACACATGCTCTGAAAGCCAGTAGCATGAGACTAGTTATTAAAACAAACCCTTTCCGTCTGTGCTGTGTACACTCCATCTATTTCTCTACATAGTCCTCGAGCGTGGCTGAACACAGACCCACGCTGCTCCAGCCCTGCACATCGAAGAACGTGAACGTTTCACGTGTGGCAGTTTGGAGCCTCCCAAGTCTGCCTCGGCTTCCCAGCATCCTGCAGACCAACAGCAGCATTGTGCTGCCTTAAGCTCCCAGCAAAAATTGGGTGAATATGGCTCATAATCCAAGCTTAAGTGGATTTATGGGGTGAACAGGCAATCCTCCTTCTGTTCTGTGTTTCACAGTGCTCCTTGGAAAGAAAACTGATGCAAGATTGCATTAAACCTTCCCTCTGCTCCAAGCCCTTCATCATACTGGAAAACAACGTGTCCTTGTGGGGTGCTGAGCACTGGTCCTTGTGAAGTGCTAGGCACCATACAGGATCAAAATCTGACAGAGTATCATAGTGGGAAAGGCTTCTCTTTACTAAACTTAATAGTTAAGTCATGTTCACTTAGAGGCTTTCTCTTGAGTTTTGCTGCTATCTTCCAGGCTACAGCTCCATGTGCCGGGGTGGGCATGAGCCTTCTTTTTTGTAGGAACAATTTTGAGCTTGAGGAATTAGGAGAGGAACCTGCAATTCTGTCATGCAGGTGAAATTAGAGAGAGAAAGATATGACTCATTGGTGGGGCAAATGGAGCCTGCCAGCTGGGCTTCACTCAGCTGAAAAATATGCCCCCGTGGCTGCAGAGAAGCCAACCAGAACTAACCAGAGGGGTGCAAATCTTCCAGTCAAACTGCAAATTGGGAACAACAAAGCAAATCATTCAGGTAGAAGGCATGCAAAATGCAATTGGTTCTCTCGCACTTTACCTTGAATGGATTAAATCTGGCACCCAACGCGCGAACCCACAAGCGCTTGAACGGTAGTAAGCTGGCATAAGGCTGGCTATAATTAGAAGTGGTATCTGCTTGGAATTAAAGTGCCAAATGTGCCTTCAGGTGTATTCATTCTCCATCTTGCTTTTTAGTCCAGGCCTGACACATTTGGGATTCTTGCCACAGGAACTGTACCAAATGACTCACTCACAGTGGTAGCTGTGTGCTGAAGACTGCATCCTACAGAATCAGTGGGCCTGGAGTTCAACATGATAGGCAAAACCTTGGGAGACTGACATATGGTCACTTGGCTCGAATAAGCTCCTTCAGACTTGAAAATTTGTCTAGATTTTGTCTTCTTTCATTCTGCCATTTCTACAATTGTGGATTTTCTTTACCAGTTCCTATATTATTTCATTCTTCCTTCTCCTTTAGTCTCGGTGCGCTTGGACAGTTCCCATTCTCAAATTCCTCTTATTAACAGCAGACACCACAAGCTCTCTTTTTTTTTTCTTGACTCCCCAACGGCATCTGAGGTTTTATAGCCCCTCTGGAGGCTCAGTTGTAAAGACTGGAATTCTCTCTTCTAATTTCCCTCTGGTTGCTTTCTTGGTGGCTGGTGTAATAAGGGACAGACCTGCGAAATCACTTAGAGGCCGCAGAGTTGAGCACTGCAGAACCTGGCTGCTAGGTCTTCTGGTGGAATCCACAGCCCAACCGCCGTGGCTGGACAGCCATCAACAGCAGGAGAAGGGCAGACGTTCAGGCCCACCTGCTGGAGCAGGTAATAGAAGGAAAGGCAACATTTCCTGCCTCATGGAGAGGCTTATTTTTCTTTTCCAGGAAAAAACAAGGGTGTTGGGCTTCTATTAGTAATTTGTCCCCTATTATCATAGGAATTGGTTGGTGCTGTGTGCACCCAGACTGGGGATTTGCAAAATGTTCCCGCTCTATCAACAAAATCCATCCAAGCAGACCTTTGCTCTGTCTGCACTCCACGCTGGCAAACGTGATTTTAAGGCGTTAGACAAAATAAAATGGCAGTTTCCCATATTTCGCAAGTCCAAGCCTCTTTTAACACCTGTTGGTCTTTTGGAAACCACTTTACGGGTTTTGTAGTGTCTTGTGCTGTTGTGCTTGGCACGTTGGGAACAGAAAGGAAGACCTACTCTTCACACAATTCCCCTTAGATCAGATTGTTAATATGTATTGAATGATGTTGCTTAAATCAATGTAAATTGATTGAGGGCCTCGGAGCATCTGGAAGATAACAGGAGAAGAAAGACCAATTTCCTGAAGGGATGGTCATGGCTGTTTTCACAGTGCTGCACAACTTCTGCCCAAAAGGAAAAACTTGCAGGTCATTTGAGAGGATGACACATTTTGGGTTGAAATTGTGAGCCTCTCTAAGACAGGAAACAATGCTCCCTGGGTACTGTTATCCCTCTTACTTCTTTTAACTCCCATAACTGCTAATAAACTATGTTGAGCAGCAGATTATGGCCGGCAGGGAGTCTTAAAAGAAAAAGAAATTTGGTTGTCTTAATGAGGAAGTGGGGAGTGGAGAGAAGAAGGGAGGGGTTTTAATGGAGAAAACAAATACCACCAAGACACGGGGTCATTTATTTTGCAGCTGGATGGTATGCAAAGCCAGGGAACCTGAAGAGCCAAGCTGCCCCCGCTGAATTTCTGTCCGTCTCCTCCATCCTGCTCTTAGTCAGAGGCAGCTCACAGAGCTGTCTTCGTGATAAAGCTTACAAGCAAATTGGACAGGGTGTCAGGCTGGCTATGAAATATGACAAATTAACAGCCGAGGCTGCTACTGCCCTGGTTACAGACACTTCATTTAGAAGTTATCATGTTACTGGATGCTTTCTGTAATTTGTGATGATACTGATTGTGATAAATTGCAAGACGCAGGTAAAAATTTCAACCCATTCCTGAAGCTGAATATTAAGGGAGGAAACGGTTGTCAATATTGCACCACTTAACTTCAGGCCCCAAATGAGAAAAGATCTCACAATAACAATAAAATTCTCAGTCACTGAGCAATGTAATTAAATTAAGCTAATTACATTACAATTAGCAAATCTTTAATTTATTTTTAATGCACTGATTAAACATTTTATGTGGTAACCATAAAGCTTCCTGAACAGTAATCCTGTTGGGTAAGCATTGACACCAACCTGGGGTCATTGCTTGATTCTAGAGTATTTCCTGAAGTATTAAATAATTGCTTTTTATATCTAGCTTGGAAAGGATTCCATGCAAATATTTTGGGCACATCATTTATTTGCTTCCTTCCCTTTACCTTGATGGCTGATAATGGCAAAATGAATGCTCCACATTCCAGCCCACTCCGTTGGTAGCATGGATTATTTGCATTTTCATTGGATTGTTTGTTTTTTAAAGCTGGTAGTTATCTCAAAGGACCCAAAGAAGTCCTTATCGGGTGATTCACTAGAGGTTGATCGGACATTCCTCCTCATTTCCGTAGGACTCCCTGTGAGACAAGGCTGGGGAAGGTGGCTCCTTGCAAACTTTGCATCCCAAATGCAGCTGCATCTCGAACCAGAGGAAAGAGAGAAAATAGGTACATTAAATGCAACTGGAAGGAAATTAGGGACCTGAATGTAAAGCTCCCTGAAAACCATATTCATCTCCTGTCTGCTCTTACAGGCACTTAAACTGTGCAGGTCCTATTAAAGCTCCCAGCGCATCTGATGCCATTTTGGACCACATCTAACCAGAGCTTCTGCCTTGACCAGGGTGTGCAGCAGCAGGGTACTTATCTGACATTTAAGTCGGATTAGAACCCACGAACAGGGTGTTCATCCACTTGTCTTGTTGCAGAGCTCAATCTCACAAGGAGACTAAGTTCTCCTGCTGTGCTCTGCCAGATTTCTTTCACCATTTCAGAAAGAAACACGGTAGTTTCTGTTTTTCTTACCCAGCAAATATATATTTTCTATAAAGCACAACTGCTTTGTAAAAAGAAGGAAGGGGTGGTCTTTCCACCTCAAATACCTCTGACTGAGAGCCCTCTCCGTGGAGAAGCATATCTTCTCAGGCAGGAAAGGGGACAGAGCACTTTGGGTGGCACTATTTAACTGTTAACGAAAAATGGAGGATTTCAGCATCACGGCTCCTTTTTCTGACCACCCTTCAGAACAAAACTGTCACCCTGCTCCGTTCTGCAGGAAAGAGATATCCCTCAGAAAAAAGCATCCACAGTGGGAAAATACAGGCTGTAAAATAACTAAGCTCTGGAGAGAAACAGGCTTTTTAATGCGCCTCTATCCCCTGGCCTTGGGTTTTTTTTTCTAGAGACTGGCTCCAATGGCTTCTTGCTCAGCTGGATGCTTTCAAAGCACAGGCTTGGAGGTATGTGGATCAGGGTCGAATACCATTATCTTAAAAAGCCAGTGTGGGGCTGTGCAATTCTGCTATCTGCTGGGTGAGGAGAGGGTGAAAGGGATGCAGGAATCAGTGCATCCCCAAATCCCACCGGTCAGCACAGCTAACAACTCAGCCCCAGGAAGAAAACCAGGCTTTTTGTCCCATGGTATCCTTACTCATGTAAAGCACCTACCCAGCTCCTGGGACACAAGCTATTATCTCTGCAGGGCTTTCTGCTTCTCGGAGTAGATGGATCTGCTCCCCTGCCGTTAGCTCCAGGCTCTCTCGTATGGCAACCACCAAGGCACATCACATCACATAGACACGTGTTCTAGCTCGGTATTTTGGATCTGGTCCTCACTGTTTAGGGACCAGATGCAATTTCTTCACACACCTTGAGCTCTGCAGGTGACTCAGGAACCTGGGACTGGCTTCTACCTACATTGGGGGCACCAGTGAGAAGCAGCCATTCCCTGCAGGCAAACTGACGCTAAATACACCAAAAGGAAATGGCTGAGCCGGAGGAGATGAGAACAGAGGGTACTTAAAACTGTGAACATGCAGGGCTGGTTTTTTTTTTCCTGTTTAAAATTTTGCAAAATTGTTCTGTCAGCACTGAATAATTATTTCACAAAAAAAAAAAAAAGTAGAAAAATGTGTTATTTTACATCTCACAAGTAAACAGAGCAATGGCTCAGTACTGTGTACAGAGTGGCCTGCAATCCTTGTTTTGTTTGTGTGGGACCTTGAACAACCGCTGTGTTTATTTTTTCCTGATAATCTCTCTAATAGCATAGAAAAAGAAGGCACAGACTGTGCCTTTTTTTTTCTTTCTTGTTTTTTTTTTTTTTCTTTTTCTTTCTTTTTCCTCAGAATTGAAATAATTCGTGTTTCTCTTCTGTGGAATGAATTTCCCAACCATAATACCGCACGTTGAGTGTATCTGGAAAGGATGCCGCCTTGTTCGATGAACTGAATTGTGCACACAGTTGGAGACTCTGACAGTGCCAGCACCAGTGAATGCAAGTTGCATAAAAAAGAGGCAGCATCATTCATGACACTAATGAACAGTCCTTCCTCGTCTATCAGAGAAATCTTTCCCAGGGATAACGATTCTCCTAGCATTTTCTTAACGATAAAAGAAGAGATTGTGTTGGGTCTTTGGTTCTGTATGAAACTATCAGGAGGATTCTTAGGCTGGGAACAGAAATCAATGTTTCTGTGATACTGCATTGGCTAAATACTTAGACCAGAGAAAAAAGATTTTGTTCTGACTGCACAGTGAACTTCTTGTTTTGCTTTGCTGCTACAAGATTGTAAAAATGGTGTGAAATTTAAGGGGACATATTTGATTCTAAGCAAGTCTGCCAGCATGTCCTAGTCATTTATTGCAACATGGTGTACCTGGTTCACTCATATAAGCCTATAGCTTTAAGTAACTGTAACTTCATTGATTTCAGTGGAATCTCGAGAGTAAAACAGGAAAATTGGTGTGACACAGCAGTGATTCAGCTTTAATGTATTTCCTCATTCTTCTCCAGGTATTTATTATCCTTTAAGAGACATCCACTTTAAATCTTTCTTATTACTTGAAAAAAGTCTCCTAAGATATGAACAAAACCAATACACATAGCAGAAGGGTCCCTGGGGACCTATTCTACAAAATGACAATTAGACAAGATCTAAATTAGGGGCTTGATCATAACGGCAATTAAGGGTCTGATTCTTTCTTTAAACTATTGAAATAAAAGCTAAAGTATTGATGCAATTTTCTCAGAAAGGTATGATTTCCCTTGCACAGCTTTATTAGAATCATTGAATTAGAACTGTTGTGTGGCCTGTACCTACTTATTTCCCAACCCTAGGAAGTCTTGGCAGTGCTACTACTGTAGACTAGACCCCAACCCACAATTCCAGCTATTTTATTTATTCTACTGCACCCCTCAAAAATTTTGCACCTTGCTCCCTGTCATTTGCATATATTTCCGTGCAAACCCAAATAATACTTAATAGGCTTCTTCATTCACTCTGTAATGCTCCAATTTCCCAGTACTTTGTGAGTGGCTCCAATGCTGTGCTTAGATCCTGATCCATGTTCATTTGTGGGTGATCACACCAGTTTTCATGGCCTCTGTGTTTGTTCTAAGTTTTAAATGCACGTGTAGTGGCTCTCAGGGAAGGACACTCATACAGATAGATTTGCCTTGGAGATTGCAGTCCTGCTTGTGATAGTGACTGTAATGATTGGGATTATAGCAGAAAAAGAGAGTTTGAAGCTTGACTTTTGGTTAGAGAGAAAAAAATCAGACCTTTTACCATTGACAACATGTAGTTACCCATCATCTAGCTTTCTCCACTTCCTCAAGATGTGCTAGCATCTTTGACAGAGATGGATTTAAATTTAAATTAAAAAAAAAAAAGAGGTCTATGTCATGACTGAGCAGTTTGATACTATTCATTTAAAGAAGTATATTTTAGTACTGACTAGAATTAGGTTATAGGCTACTATATAAATTTGATACATACTGTGCATTAGTATCAGGCACGAAGCTTCTGTCACTGGAAGACCAGAGCAAATCCCTCACATTGGTGAAGTATCTGTAATTCCTGATCTCCCACGCATGACTGATTTCCACAGGAGTGAAGCTTTTGTGATCCATGCATTAGCAATAACCAGCTACAGCTACAGCAATTAAATGGTTTAAATCTACCATCCTGTATAGATCCACTTTGATTGCTTTCTTTCTAACTCTTCTTGTTAGTGGACTCCAGAAATTAACACATTGGTAGACACTGGAAAAGCCAGGTTGCGCTTTCCCCAATTCCTGCTGTAAAGTGGACCCCCTTAGGAAATAAGCCATTTATTGGTGTTAAGTTTGTGTTAATACAGTAATAATATTTATGCTTTCAATAAGTGCAAATTGCAAAGTGTGATGCCAATTCAAGCAGAGATACTATTTGGTGCTATTTTGTTTAACAGAATTAAAGGGCCACTTTGAGAAAAAAATGTACGAAGCATCTTCTGGTGGGTAATACACACTGGTCGACCTCCAGGTTGTTTCCAGTTTTTGCCTTCATTTGCTGACCAGTGAAGGCAATTGCTGTGACTGGAAGAATACTGACTCATGATGTGGGACGTTTTTGTTGAAGCTGGCCCCGGAGATTTTGTCTGGCTGGTCTGTTGTGTCATAAACCAAACTAAAAATTATTGTTATCCATCTGTAGGTCTGACCGTTTTGCAGAGCAGCTTCACATCTAGAGGAGAAATCAAGTGTTCAGTCTCCCATGTTTGTTTACAACAGACACATAAGTTATCTTTCTCAGTCTCTCACAGGAATGTGAAAGCCTAAAACCCACTTTTTTTCCCTGCTTTGTTCCCAAACCCTGAGCTTTTCACCTGGGAAACCCTTCTAGGTCAAAGCTCCTCCTCTGAGACCATATGACCTTTAAAGGTGGGCTTGAACCTTTCTTTATGCAGCTGCTCTGCAATACAAATGAACCTCAAAGCTTTAGCAGTCAGACAAAGAAGAGGTCTTTAACCCACACAGTCTCTGTAAGGGGGGTCATTTATGCTTAAATGACCCCTAATGGGCAAGTGATGAGTACTGTTCAGCACAATATTAATGGGCAGGCAGGAGCACAGAGCAAGGGGTAGGATGGATGTTTGCATGTTTCCATACCTTACAATGCAAAAAGGGGTGGGCAAACTTACCTACTCCTTTCCCAAAGGACAGCCAATAGCATCTGAGTGCTTCAAAAGCCATGTGGCTTTTGTCCATTTATTTCAATGAAATGAAAAGATTTCCAAATTCACATTTAGTTAGGTAACTTTAGATTTATCCGGATTGCATAGCCCGACTGATATAAAGGTGAGGAAAAGTAGAAAATTTACTTTATTTTCAATGATCTGATGCCCATTTCCATGGAAACAGAAATGGAAGCAGGAACCAAACATAAGCAGTCACAGCCCTGGTTAATTGCCCATGGCTGCTTTCTGTTTCCACTTCTATAGTGCTGAACTCTATGTTTTTTACTGACCCCGTTACTATAAAACAGTGTGTGTGAGAGGGGAGTGGTGAGGGGAGACCGGGCACGGGAAGGAGGAGAAGGGAAAGATCTGATAGAGAGGGTGAGCAGGCTCTCCAGGCTGACCAGCGAAGAAATCTCCTTTAAGGTTTGTTTTACTTGACTGGAAAAAAATCGAGGAGTAACATCAGCAAAGCTAATTTTAATTAAGTTTTCGCTCTAAGCCTGGTGGTAAGACAACTCTTAATGATGATCAATGTAAATCTGGAATTGCTCCACAGAAGTCAATGACAGCCTCAGGGGTATTAAGAACAGACCCTGGCCTTTAACCAGAAAAGCAAAAAAAAATATTAACAGAAAGTGTGTTTTCTGTGTTTGCTGGGGCAGTGACAAAAGTAGTATAAGGAGTTAGATTTTCTTGATTTGGCAAGTTCTCATAGGCCTACCATGCAACAGATGTCTAGAGGTAGGCCACCATATTGAATGATCACATTAAAATTGAGTATGGGAAACAAATGACAAACAAAACTATTTCCAGGCCATGAAACTGTTGCATTTGTTCATTAAAGTAATTGAGAACCTCTGCACTCTCAAATTTGGCCTAAAACCAGGAGCAGAAAATAACATTAAAAACAATACTCCCTGTTCTTGTTGTTCCCAAAACCAGCACCCCCCAAAGAGGAGGCAGTGATCCCCAGAGGTTCAGCTTCACGGAAACCAAACCAGACCTTGGGCCTTTTGAGGTTTACCCATCTCTTGTAATCACGCTGGCGTCTGTCCTGTAATGGATTTCTTGCCGATATAGAACAGCTTGTTCTAACCCAACTACCTAAGCTGTAAACTAACAAAAGACTGCTGTTTGGAAGAGCTTGAAAAGGCTTTTTTAAAAACAAAAACAAAAACAAAAACAAAAAAAAACCAAACCAAAAAAAGGACCCCAAAAAACCAAAACCAGGTTTGGTGGTGTTTTTTTTTTAAATGTTTTGTGGAAAAAATACTGAAAATAATCCATCATTGCATTTTAATATGGAAAATACAGAAGGAGAAAGCGGGGGTGGGAAAAAAAATAAGATCTGTGTTATAAAGCAGATGTCCTTAAGCTTTGAGACAAGGCTATGCTCAAAGCATAGCAGCTTCTTCCTTCCCTGTCCCATGTCCCACTACAGTTGAGTGACATTTGGCTAATGCTCAGTACCTGCCACATGAGCAACCCCTCATGCTGCTCTCCCTTTCCTCAATGCCCTTCTGGGCGGACTTGACCAAGCTGGTGAGGGGTCTAAAGAACAGGTCATATGANAGATCCTTTCCAACCATAAATTTTCTGTGATTCTGTGACCTTCCTTTACATGTTAAACTTTGATCTGCCAACTAACAGAAGGTGACGATAGAGTCGTCCATCAAAATATCCCAACAGCAAACACCCAAAGAACAACTGCCAGAGAAGTATAAACTTTTACAAGCACTATTTGATCCAGATGCACTGCGGTATTGAAACACACTCACATTTTCTTCCTCAAATAAATCTTCCCCTCCATTTTAATGCTGCCTGGGTTATCATAGAAAAGGAATGGTGATTTTAAGCTGGGCTATTTCTTCGTAGCATTTGGAAGCACTTTCCTGATTGTCTAATTTTATATTGCTTGATAGATTGAGCGAGAATTGTTTCAGGTGCGCAGAGTCAAAAGATCAGGTGTAAGTGGTGAGGAACGTCTGACTGCAGCTGGAGTGTGGACAGGCCAGATGGTCGTTGAGGAAGGAGGTTGAAACCTGGGGAATTCTAATGATGAGAAGCTCTGAAAGAGTCCTGGGATGCAGTAAAGCTAAGGTTTCTGGGAGATTTAGCATGCAGCTAATGCAGGACATTCTCACACACACAACTGCATTGTATGGCATGGCAGAGTCTTACAATCTTGGCGCATGTGTGAAATTACAGTTGGAGCACACATCAGCCCCAAAGCTGTGCATATATTTTGAAATCGCAGAGTAAATTCTGACTGAGGAAGAGCAAAGAACACGGGCTTTACTGATATCCATGGTTTACCAGATGTCCAGCTTAAAATTGTGCTTTAGCTTTGACTAGAAGTCTGTATTTATAGAAAATAAAAACATACATAGATTGCTATGAGCTGGAAACCTCGTTCTCCATCTCCTCAAATCCTATACAACCAGGATGACTTTGTGGTGGTTACCACCCTCTTGCACAAATGTAAAAGGCACAGGATAAGGGAAAGTCAGGCTCAGTGTACAAATAACTTAGTTCTGTCCTATGTTTCGCAGCAGAGAAATATCAGCTGCATACAGCTTTCAGTAGATTTTGATGATCCCAGGGAAAGTGCAGGAAAGATGGGCTCTGACAAGTTAAGGCAGTCACGTTCCCGTGTAGGCTAACTCAGATGGAAGTGTCCAAGGCCAGGCTGGATGAGGTTTGAGCAACCTGGTCTAGTGGGAGGTGTCCCTGCCCATGGCACGGGGGTTGGAACTCGATGATCTTTAAGGTCCCACCCAACGTAAACCACTCTATTATTCTATGATTCTATGGAGATACGGGTTGTGTTCCATGCAGCACATGCCCCTGCATTTGACACTTCATCAGATACAGACAACCTCTTTTTTTTCTGGCCTATGGCTTCATTCAACAGACACTTTCACAAATCAGCACTCCAAAGTCAAGGAAGGGGATGCCTTCACTTCAGTCAGGTGTCTGTTGCACATCAAGTGTCGAGCACCATGGTTGTAGCTTTGGGGTTGTATTTCTCCTAGAACAGATTGGGCTTTGCTGCCAATGCACAGTCCCTCCTTACATGCTCAATGGCAATTCTCTATGGTTCTTGCAGATTAGTATGGTTACAGTCAGCTTAGTCACACTCAGTCCTTCGCTCTCACGTGCTCTCATGATGATAAATATACAAATTGATCAATTTTTGTATTTAAAAAAAAAAAAAAAAAGGAAGAAAAATGGAGGAATGGGAGACTAGCAAACATTAGAGCCTTCCATGAAAACTGTATGTAGTGTCTGGTACCTAACATGGGAAGTCCAGCGAGGTTTATAATCTGATTGAGTTTCTGGAAATATGGATGATGCAAAAAAAAAAGATAAAATATGTGGAGGTTGCAAAGTCTAAACCCTGGATTTCCTGTGAGTGGGAAAGTACAACCTAGAGACTTACTTGACTTTGGACATACTCATCAAATATTAGAGTCCTAAAATACCTTGCCTCTTAGTGGCCAAGCAGTTAAGATGTTATTGAACTTTAGACTGTAATACTCAAAAGTATAGTGAGGGGCCATATTGAATGAGTCTGTTTTTTCATTTTTTCACAGTAGCTGCTTCTGCTTTGTTCTTTCATATTAAAGGACAGGAAGACTTTCAGAGCAGTGGAGCTCCCAAAACAGGAGAGTGACTTGATTTCAAAGTGAAGAGCAGGTAACTGCCAGCACAGGAGCCTGCAGGTTAATTGGGTATCCTGACCCAGACAAAACTCAAAAGAGAGAGCAGTTCAATTCTTTCATTTGGTCATGAAAAATTGCTGTTTGTATTGCACAGAGTTCAGTTTAATCAGCCCTGTGAGCTACTGTTGTATCATGAAGTAGATCACCTCTTCCCAGGAAGGAGGAGGAGAACTACAGAGGAGACCCGTGAGAATTAAAAGATGGTAACTTAAAAAAAAAAAGTGAAGTTAGTGATTTTGAAAGGCACCGGATTAGCAGCACAGGAAATGGCCTCCTTTATTTAATCATGCCTAAGTGCTTTGAGATAGATTCTTATTCCTTTTATCTTGATGAGTAGCACATCTCCAAGATGGGCACAGCATCTGCAGGGGCAGCTGTGCTGGAGAGATAGGGGTCAAGCCTTAGGTAAACCCAGGCAGGCCTGTCAGCAGCAGGAAGTGGATAAGCACAGCTTCATTCCTCTGCCACCATGTCCCCTATCTACACATCTCGAGGTTAGCCTAGGAAAAAAACTGCAAAGCAAAAAGGTGTTTTAAGTGGTGTGCTGAAGCAGATTTGCAGCTGAAGAGCCAAAATAAACTCAGACTTAGTGCTACCTAAGCACTTTGAGATGAATGCTGATGGCCTTCCTTTGGACTAGGCAGTTTCTGAGGACCGTGAAAAATATAAATATATATGGAATGCCAGAAACATGGCCCATGCTGTACCCCACCCACCTGCTATCTCCACAGCTGTCCTGTGGACAGTCTGCTAAGACCAAGTGCCTACCTGATATTTGAACTTCACCATCCAAGGCCAGGCTGGATGGGGTTTTGAGCAACCTGGTCTAGTGGGAGGTGTCCCTGCCCATGGCAGGGGGTTTGGAACTGGATGATATTTAAGGTCCCTTCCAATCCAAACTATTCTATGATCCTTTGGCGGGTACCCAGAGATGTGCCTACAGATTTGCAGTCTGAACATATAGTAGGGACTTGAGCTGGCACTCAAAATAACTTGGTAAGATGACTAGTACCAAAGTTAAGTATGCCCTTAACTTTGGACATACTTCCAGTAGTTAGATGGTACAGGCTCACTCTCAGCAAGGTTGTTAAAGCTTGATCCTGTATCAAATACTACTATTAATTACCAGAAGATGGCTCAGACATGGTGCCAGAATGATATCTGACCACTGTGACACCTAGATTAAGGATGAAGACCCGTAGGATGAGATAGAAAGAGAAACTTAGGCAGATGTAACACAGGTGTGAATGACCTGCAGTCTTCAGTCCCTTGGAGATTAATATGGGGACAGTGTGTGTTTTTTGGAGTGTAGAAGCTTTCTGTTAATGGAATTGTTTGTTTTTGTTGTTTTTGGTTTTGTTTTTTTCCCCCACAAATGGGTGAGCATAAGAAAGGGGGTATAATATTGGAGGATCATAAGACAGGCACACTTTACAAAGTCAGGTATATAGGAACACATTTTTATGTAAAGTAAAAATATGATGTCAACTCTTTATCTCCCAGGAGTGGTTAATGGTTCTTACCTACACATTTTCTTCAAAGGATCTTGCTGACGGATTTGCTTTTGGCAGAATCTGCTCTGCATTTGGAAAAGCACCTATTTGTTCCTTTCCCCTTTTCCACCTTGCCTTCTCAGTCTCCTTGTGAACTGCTTCCAGACCTTGTTCCTGGTGCAGGTCAGAACTTGTTGCCTCTCACCTCTCTTGCCCCAGGAAGCTTGAGGAGCAGTTGTAAGCACGCTGTTGCTCTTCAGGTCTGTCTGAGAGTGAATGTCACTTAAGGTGCATATACCCAAGGCTGGATTTTTCAAAACAGCAGCAGCTCTGAGCTCTCTGATTCTCTGTGCAGTTAGTCAAGGATAAAAAATGGGTAGGTGTGCTTGTGGCTCTTGCTTAGTTTTTTCATTCTCAATGGTATTGGTGGCATGGAAAGAAATAATAGAGGTTGTCCCACCTGCTGTTTGGACTGAGCTTCAGATTTGTCAGTCCTTGACCAAGAGGCAAGAAAAAAAGAAAGAGCAGAGCAGACTGGAGGCAGTCTGTTGGATCAAACAATTGCATGGGAAAAATCCTGCCATTTGGCCCCCTCATGAACAAGAATATCTATAAAATGTCCAGTGGTAGCAGGTACCCATCTAGGAATGCATGGCACCCAGATCATGTAAATGTACACATCTCCGTGTATCCCATTAGTTGTTGCTAATTCTTTCTCAGCCTATGGGGCTAATGACTAACTTCAGATCAGTAAAATCTTAGTTCCCTGTTGGCAGATTTCCTTCATTACAAGTGCTTCTATTCCCGTGGGTATCAAAATGATTCCAACACCCCATAATTAGATCTCATGTCAGCCTAACATATGTGAATTTGCCTTATGGATTTAGTCTGCAACCTCATTAGCTCTGAGTCAAGTCAGTCTTTTCTTAGATAAGACATTGGATAGACAGGAAACTCTTGGTGCCACATCTTGTTGCAGAACTGGCTTGGTGGCTTGAACATAAAAATACGTGGGAAAGCTTCTCCTTGATAGGGAACTTAATCACAGCTGCATCACTAACACATTAGGAGCTAATTTTTTTACCACCTTTGTAGTCAAAGAATTTTGGCCCAGGAACTATATTATTAAATGACATACAAATTTCCTGGAGGTGGGAGATACAGAAATGGCCTGAACAGCATACTGATCTCAAACCTCAGCAGGATGACTCTTCACAGAGTCATGACAGATGTATATTAAGGCAAACATCTCCATGACGGCTTCACACTCATACCTGCATGGCATCCACCTGGGGAATCCAAATGGTCCTTTATCTCCAGGAGCCTGAAAAAACAAGTGCAGCATCTTCCTGAGGAGACAGTCCACAAGTAGTAGATACAGACTTTGTATATGGAGGCATCAGTGGGAAGACTCCAGAACAGATTTGGTCACCTCCATTTGGTCTGATCCAAGGAGGCACAGGTCCAGGATTGTTATTGGATTGTTTTTGTCCTGCTGAGCCCTGTATTATGCCTTTCCAGTAGCTCCCCTGATTTCCGAGGTAATCTGAAAGATCAAAAAGAGACAAAGACATGATCATTCTCCAGTTCTGTAGTGGCCAAGACAGTTTTGGCTGAGAGACTAAGTACAGATGGTCATCAGCTTCTGATCCAGCTCCTGGACTGCCTGGACCTGATCTCACAGCCCTGCAGCCAGACACTCTGTCCAGACCCAGAGTCACTGCACCTGAGGACACTGCTGTTGCTTGGCTGAGTAGCATGGAAAGACATGAATCCCTACATCTGTAGGGATCCTGACACAGTATAGAAAAACAGAGGAGGAAACATACTTGTCCAAGTGGAGAGTTTTCTTTATAGGCAGTCCAAAATTGACTGATCTGACCTTGCTACCAAAGGCATTCCTCTGTATTTAAAACAAGCTGCCTTTGTTTATCTTGGTTTGAACTGATTTGCACATGCCACCTGCTTATTTAATTATTCTTGGTCTTTTCTGAGAGCTGTTGCCCAGCGGCCAGAGACAAAACTTTGCCTTTGTGTCCAGAATTAATGTTCCCAAGACTCCTAAAATCTCCCTTTGAATACTTCTTATCACACCATTGTGTATTACCTGATTTTGAAATCCACCTTTCTAGGAGCTATCACCTAAACCACAAGGCAGAGCTCTACTCTCTCTTCTAAACTTTTTCTCTAAACTCTAACATGTAAACTATGATTTTGAATCTGAAGCCAGACTTGATACCAGATGAAAAGACCCCTGTGAAAAAACGACAGCATCACATGGGAGTCAGCTGACTGGTGACATTCTTTCTTCTAAGAGTAACTCAAATTTCTTTGTCTCCTTTGGAAATGAACCTAAATCCCTATTTGGCCAGAAAATTACTGAGTAGCACTCCCAAATGTAACTTTTATGACTACAGTCCATGTTCTTCAACTGAAGCAGAATCAAGTTATTTTTGGCACTCTGTCTGACATTTCAGTGACTCCTGTGTTATTCTGATACTTTGGTAAAGGCAGTGCTTCTATAGGACCCTCTTAAGATTGCGTCTGACTTCTGCAGTTTGTATGTTAGGAATAGTCTCGCAAATCTTGGAGTTTGCAGCTCAGCTGTTAATTAGAATGACTGCCTCTTCCTACTTATGGAAGACCTGCAACAGTTTCTGAGAATGTTGTTTCTTTATTTTTGCTCAGCTATGTCTAAAGAGATCTAGGCCTTATGCTGGAATAGAAACTACACTGAGCTATCAAACATTCAGGGATTGCAAATCAGCTTAGCCTCTGTTTCACAGAATCACGGAATAGTCAGAGTTGGAAGGGATCTCTAGAGACCATCTAGTCCAACTCCCCTGCAAAAACAGGATTGCCCAGAGCACATCACTCAGGACTGCATCCAGGTGGGGCTTGAAGGTGTCCAGAGAAGGGGACTCCACACCCTCCCTGGGCAGCCTGTTCCAGGGCTCTGTCACCCCCACTCTAAAGAAGCTTTTTCTCATATTCAAATGAAACTTCCGATGTTCCAGCTTGTGCCCATTGCCCCTCGTCCTGTCACTGGGAACCACTGAAAAGAGTCTGGCTCCATCCTCCTTCAACCCACCCTCCAGATACTTGTAAGCAATAATAAGTCTCCCCTCAGCCTTCTCTTCTCCAGGCTGAAGAGTCCCAGCTCTCTCAGCCTTTTGCACTTTTGCCACTTTGATTTCTGTGGAGCCGCACCAGAATCAATCCAGTCAGAGGTTTTGGCCCCAAGTCTTCAGAGTGACACCTAGTTCTTACGCTGGTGTTTCACAGGAAAAGACCATTTCATATCCTTCACTTTAGTTTATGCTTGCAGCTTTCTTGCTCTTTAATCTGCAAAATTTGGCTTAGTGCAGTGAGAATGATGTCACCAAACAGGAGGCCGAGCTCCAGCTGATCCTTTTGTAAAAACAGTTTCTGCTTTGGTTTAATTTATGGCAGTTGCTGAATAGCTAGTTTGGTTTACCAGCTATGCTCTCTCAGCTATTAATAAAGGTGAATTTCACGAAGGGTATGTTTTTCTTTCTGGCAACAGAACTTACTTTGCGCATTTTAAATGAAATCCTTTTGTTCACCAACGGGATTTCCATTGAATCATTTTCTTGTCGAATGCTAAACATTGGAATGGGTGAAATCTGGAATGGAATTGGTGATTCCTTTCATTTGTTGTGAATGAGCCATTACTCAGCCACTGTAATTTGTCAATGCTCCCAAACAGTAGAAGCAGTCGCCGAAGGCTGGCCTCCTTGCAGTATTTAAAACGGCGCTTGATAGACCTGCCTATGTCCCTGCAGAAAAATCTTCCCCACACCCTTGTTTCCAAAGTGGGGACCATGGCGCATTCGCTGAGCTGAGCTCTCAACTGAGCTCCAGGTCTTGAATAAAGATGGCAGAGTCTCACAAAGAGGGAGATGAGGAGGAGGCCTGGTTGATTTTATTGAACGTTATGACATGTAAGTGCCAGAATACCAAAGAGCTTGTTACAGCATAGAAAATCCCCTCTGCTCGCGACTCCATTTGCACTCCAGCGCTATTCCGTTGCAGGGCCTATAAAGCAGATTGCTAACAAAAAGGTTATTCAGAGGGTTCCTTTCAATAAACCCAAAGGTAACAAGTATCCACTGAGCAGATGTCATGAGACTGAGCCGCACTCTGGAAAACTGCCGAGATATTTAAAAATAACGCTTTCTTATTAACCTAAGTACAATACTAAAAGTCTTTTAAAATAAAACTTTCCAGATGCCACCTGCATCTGAGATGCTAATAGGATGAATGCCAGTAAGCCCACTAATACTGGAAATGCTCTTAAGGAACAGCTACAACTGATTGTACTGGCACAAACAAATCAAAACCTAATTTACGTATTCCTGCAGCTGCATCTCCAGCCAAAGCAGAGGCAGGAGTCAGGACCAATTCACAGCTGACTAATGTTGCCTCGTTCTTTGCAGATTTCTGGCATTTAAGTGTAATTAAGATTTATTGTTTGCTAACTCGCAGGTCAGAACAAGCACTGCAATATGGATAACTTTTTGTCGACCAGTAAAATGCCTGTTAGGAGGAATCATCAAACCTTCCAAGCAGAACATGACAGAAATATACAACAGAGTTACCCTCATTTCGTCTGACTGCTGTGATCCCAGTAGGATCAGGAAGGGCTGAGTGAGCGGGTTGGGGAAACCCACTGCACATAGTGGTATAGGGTAGAGATGGCTGAGCACACGGCAGCACAGGGCATGGTGGGCATGCCATAAAAGCTGGTTGGTCTTGCTCCAAGATAGATTCACCTACCACCATCAGTGCTATGGCTTTGCTTTTATCGTCCCTGATGCCTTATAGAGGGATGTGGGAGACAATGTGAGGCTCTCTTCATCTCTACTGGTGTCAGCACGTAAATAGAGAATCCACCAAACCTTGCCATCCTAGAAAGGAGATGAGAAAGGGATCGATTTCTACTACAGCTCAGCTGCAGAGATGATAAGGAGAGGCAGAAGGACATGAGCTAGGCACCACTGGTCTGTGGCTTCTGTCATCAGTAGGTTTCGTTCATTCATTTCCATTAATCTGGCAGAACTATACACTAGCTGATGACTGGGCCCTAAACACACTTGGGGACAGAATCAGTATCGGGGATGGTGAATTTCTTTGCAATTCGTGTGGGACTTTGATTAGTACAGATTGCATGAATGTGAAGGTGATGAAGAAAAGCTATCTAATATGCAAAATCACACTCTCATTTTTAGAACAATAATTTATGTTTCTGTGTTCTTTGCAGCTAAGAGTTTCCCACCACTTTTTTTTTTTTGGCATTAATAGCTTAAACTTTGTCATGCATCTGAGAGTTACTTGTACATGACTGTCACTGCTTGACAGAGGGCTAACGGGAGGCAAAGGAGATACTGGATTAATTTTCATTTTTTCCTGCACATTTTAGCCAGTTGTGGCTGAGGAGGCATCAAATGCACCTGTGCAAAGAGGAGACAAATGGAATCACTTTGGGTTTTCAGACAGCCTAATGCCTGGGCCTGGAGATGCAATGAAGGAGGTTTGGTGCAAAGAATGAAGCCGGTGTGTCTCGGGTATCACGGGAATGAAGGAGTAAAGCTGTAAGCAAAGCCCAGCTTTCCTTGGCTGCTGCTGCCAAACCTGATCGGTAGGGCTAGGACTGCCTTGAATCTTGTACTCACTTGCATCCCTGCCAAGAAAACTCTACCAAATCAGGTTTCTATACCTCCATTGCCTTCACCCTACTCGTTCGTTCTTTCACCTCAAATCTGTTGATGAGCTGAGTCCAAACTGCTGAGGAGGGACGCGGGACCGGGAGAAGGAAAGCTGTACAGATCCAGTTCATTCACCCGGCACTGCCAGCACTGCAAGCAAAACTGGCTGCCATACATCCTGGCACCGAAGGATGGAGCAGGAACATGTCTGAATGTAATCACTTTCAGGAACTTCAGCAAATAACGAAGGGCTGACTAATACCAGCAGCCTCTTCCACAGTTCATTTACTGCGTATGAGCTAGCTCTGAGGCACGCTCGGCAGACAAGAATGCACAGCAAATGTTTTGATCTATGGAAGAATATTTTTCCTAATATTTTTTCAAGGATTTTTTTCTCAGCTTTGTAATGTGACTCTGAAGATGGTCACACCATATTTTTAAAGGAGACACTCTGTGTGTGTTTTTTAAGACCTTTTTGGAAGGGGGACGAAGGGTTGCATATTTTTTAACTCTAAAACCCAGATGTTCTTTAACAGAGAAAAATAGAATAACATACATTAATAGCTTGGAAAACAATGGCAATATTTAATTAACCTTTAGAAATGGCTAATCTGCGAATCTGCACGTGTCAGCTCATCTTTAGAACAGAGTGACTGTGTGTGCCTTTGCCAAAATCAACATGCTTGTTCGGTGGATTTCTTCCACTGGGGATTCACATGAAGAACAAAAAAATGGAAGAAAAAAAAAAAAGAAGAAAAAATAAATTTTTTTCAGTTGTTTGACTTGAAGCATTCATGTGATCCAGATGACCTCGTCGGGGTTGATGTAGCCTGGTGCGCCACAGATCCAAGATCTGCATGTCGAAGGCTTGGCTCTTAGCCCTTAGTCGTTGGACCAGACAGTCTGCAGGTCTTGTGGGACCATTAAAAGCTTCAGTTTAGTAAGGGGGCTGTTACCTCTTCATCACTGACTTTCCCTCTCTCTATCCCTTTAGCTTGGCTGCCATCAGCGCTTATCTTCAGCCGACCCTCTACCTGCCAAATCCTCTCTCTTCTGAATCCTTTAAGCAGGAATGCAGACTGTGGGAGAAGGGAAAAAAAAAAACCAAAACCAGGCTTGGGAATGTTTGTCTCCGTTTTGGAGCCCCCTGTTTCCCATCTGATAGGAGTCCCCCTGCTAAAATGGGCTGGGCTATATCCCTCCTCCAGCTGGGCTGACAGAGCTGCAAGGTGCAGGCAGATCGCAGCGTTTCTCAGCATGCAGGAGAGGTATCCGAGGCATAAGGCTCGTGGTGCATACGGGAGGAGTGGCAAGTACACCAGAAGGTGAAGAGATGGCTGGAAGCAACACTAATGCCCCTCCATCTGGAAAGATGAGTGCTGTTTAGTACGTCTGGAAAGCATTATTTCTGCAAATAGCTCAACCTCTTTCAGCTTAGAGGCAGGGATCCCAGCCTGCTGCCAAGCTTAGATCTCCCTGATGGCAATGTGGTAGGGGAGATGGTGAACAAGTGTACTAATGGCATAAAGCAGGAAAAAACAGCATCCAATACAGCAGCTTAAGGTACATCAGGCATCTGCCCTTCTCCCAGAAGGCTGCCTGCGACTTCAAATTGCATTAAGACACACTTGTGTTTTATATCACGGGATCAACCCATATGATAAAAGTTTAATTGGGTGGGTGTGAAGGGGAATTTAGAAGTTGCTCAGCTGATTGCTCCCAGTGATTTAGCTTCGCAAAGGAGATAGGGGAAAGGTCCAGCTCTAATCTACTGGTGTCCCATATTTTTTGTTTGAAATGTAGCCCTGCAAAGACCCAGCTTTACACAAAGCTCACCTGAAAACACGGAGGTGCTGTTTCATGTTGTTTCAGAACAAATGCCTGACCCAAACCTTGATTCAAATTCAGAGACCAGAGGGGATAGCTCAGCAAACCTCATCAGCAAAGCCTTTGGCTTTGTAGCAAAATCAAAAGCAATACATAGGGCTTTTCTCTAAATATTTCTAAATGGATGGAGATGTGGGTGGAAGTTCCAACAAAATACTTGTTTAGCTTTTAACCATATTAAGCCCACAGCCTAAACATCTATTGGAAATGCACTCCTCATGTGAATTTCAAGCAGGACAATATCCAAACTCCTTCTCATCAGTGTACAGCCTCTTTTCTAATGATATATATTCATGATCAATGTGGGATGCTGTGCGTGGTAATGAACAAGTTGTAATGCAGCTGATGTGTGAGGGTCTTGTGTGTATTCTCCTGGGTCACTGTTGACCAGCCATCTGATATGTGCCAAGTTTGGATGAGACACGTGGTGTGCAAAGCTCACGAAGGTTTTCTGGAAAGCGTTGCTTTGGTTTATTTACAGCACATTTGCACCTTGCAAAATGGTTTCATTTCCCCATGAAATTAAATAGATTTTCTCATCTGAAAACATAGGTTCAAAATATATTTTAAAACTTTCTTGGATTGGGCTGCAGACCCTAAGATACTTTTTTTGGCAAAGCAGTCTATTTTCAGACTTGAAAATAAAGGCACAAACCCCACTTTTTCAGCAGTTCCAGGAGAATTCTGTCATAGTTGTGATGGGTTTGTACATTTTCTCACAGATTTGTGCAAGCTTGCTTCAAAAATTTATTGAAGACGTTTCCTTTCATGACTGTCTTCTGTACTGAATGTGAGCCTGTTCTAAAGTATTTGTTGAATTTTGTGCAACTTGAAGGACTCCCCATAGCTATATACTTAAGTGTATGGAAGATTTCACAGGTTAGGGATGACATTTGTTTCCTTTTTAGAGTTTAAAAATTGGCTATGGTGATTTAAGGTAATTGTATATGCAAACTCGTGCATTCACTGGCAACATATCATAGTTTTTAATGGAAGAAATCAAAATGCAAGGAATGAACAGCAAAACCAGTAGCGAATCCAAAATCTTTTTAAGCCCATTCTCCATGCTTTAAAAAGATGGACTTTACTTTTTCTTTTGCCGTTCCCTAGTTGTTTTCTACAGTTTTCACCAACATTCTTTCCAAACTATTTGCTTGTCAATTTTTATTTCTTAGCGATAGCATAAAAAAAAAATCTCCATAAGGATTTGGGGTTTTTTCATTGGTGTTTTTTTTTTTTTTTTTTTTTTTTTTTTTTTTACTGTACAAAGTAAAAGGTCCATGGGCATTCTGGTAAAATATGATAGAAAATCTCCAATAATAAAGAAAAATGACTGACATATTTTGTGAAGAATTGTTTTTTGATAAAAAGGGTTCTTTTCAAGTGAAAAGGCATGTCGTGCAAAAAATTCAATTAGTTCTAGTTTCAAGATCCCTATGGGCCATATCCTGAATAGTTATTGAGACAAAGCTCCCATTGAAGTCACTGGGCATACTTCCTGATTAAAGCCTTCAGGACTAGGTCAACTGGGAGTTTTGCCTGAGTAAGCACTTCAGGATTTGAGTGTAAACACAGCCATTGGGGAATAAATGGGTTAATACAGCAGCCTAATACATTCTCTGCTTGTAAGCTCTGCTTTATATAAGGGATGTGGATCCCTCTTCCTCCTCGCGAGGATGGCAGACATTTTATTTTCCATAACCCACTGTGCTGGTGCCCTTTCATTCGTGTCACCAGGGCGGTGGTGTCTGGTCTTAGTCTTTCCCTGTTCCCTGCATCTCGCCCCTCTGAGAGTGAAACCCCCCCTTGTAAAGGCCAAACCACTTTTTTTCATACAGTAGCGAGGGAGGAATCCTCCTGCCCCCTCCCAGCCAAGCCCATTCCCCCATCCAGGCTGAGTTAGTCATGTCTGACTTCTCCTATTCACATTATGGCTACCCTTGTTGCTTTTTGGGTTTTGTTTTGCTTCCTTACTGTTGTTGTTTTTCAGCCAAAGCTGTCATTTATCATGAGAACAAGAGCAGCCATGTGTTGATTTTTCTGGATTCCTTTTGGACAGTGTCCCAGTGCTAATGAAGGCCCTTCCAAAGTGCTAAAGAGCTGGTGCCAAAATCAGTTACAGTGAAAACAATAGGGGAGTGGTGCACAGACAGCACATCTAGTGTGTGTGTGCGTGCATGCGTGTGTGAGTGGAGGGAGCACTTACAATTGTGATTTCGGCCCCCCTCCCTGAAGGATAATAAATTCGACTGAACCAAGGGGCTCGAATTCACATTTGCTCGGAGTCGGAGGCACATTAGAAATAAAAGCCAGTGGAAAAATAGGGGGTAGATGTTCACACATTATGTCCTGCCTGGTCTGGATAATAACACAAAAATCAATGTTGTACGTTAGCTGTGACAATGATGATGAAGCTTTTGCAAGAGTTACAGGGCCTTGAAATTCAGGGCTTTATCTCTGCCCGTGGGTCATTTATCCGAAAAACTTTTTGTTTAGGGGCTCATGAAAATGTTGTTGTTGTTGTTTTGGTTTGTTTTTTTTTTTTGTTTTTTTTTTTTTTTTTCTGTAATACACTTTTTAAAACCCAAACTATTCTGCTTCTCAGACTTTAGAAGCTGACACATTTACAATACATGCTAGGTCTTACAGTACCAAGCGGGGGTTATTACATACTATACTGTTAAGGTGCAGGAAGGCGACGGAAAGACACTTTCCCTGGGACCACGAAGGTGAGGGAAAGCGAGAGAGAAACAGGCAGCAGGAGGTCCCCGAATCTCAGCAAACTACCTACGGAGCCGCTCTCTCCGTCTGAAGCAAAGATTAAATACAGGCGGTCAAACAGCTCGGGTGCTGGGGCTTTGGGGAATTTTCCCCTCCTCGGAAACGCAGGGGCTCCT